>JBBPRF010000447.1:0-23623 GCA_038092875.1 Lanmaoa pseudosensibilis | reverse complement strand
TACCAGGCAATGGCAGAAGCTCTTGAAGCAATTGGCCATGTGACAGCAACCAATGCATGGTTTCAAAAGATGATAGGAAAATTGGGAGAAATTGTTGCAGAAAGTCATCAAGCAAAATGGGTCCTTGGTAAGTGACATGGAATAGTGTTTAGGAAACTACCATTTCATATTCTCTAGACTTGGAACAGAAATGTTCTGAAAAGCTGGAGAGTCTTGGAGATGAGGCATTGAGTTTGCAAAAAGCTGAGGAAGCAAGCATGCATTACTCAACTGCATTAGTACTCAATCCTCTTAACCCAAAGGGACTTCTAATGAAGTGGAGCAAAATCAAGCTGATGGATGGCTCATGGAAGGAAGCTTTGGATGCTACCACCAAGGTATGTCTTTGACTTCTTATCAAATATTTAATCAAACTTTGTTTTTGCATTCAAGTTCAAGGTTCCCAAATTTGAAGTCTATCAAACAATATGTGAAGTCCTCAAAGATACTGGAACTTTGAAAAAGATGGTTGAATGCCTGAACAAGATGACTAGTGACCTGCAAATGAACACAATGACTAGGCAGGATAGCAGGCTGAAATGGTTTGACAGTAAGTGAATATATGTACATTATGGCAGCCAATATTTATTTACTGTTCAACATTCTATGATGCTCTAAGACTTCACACAAGAGCATATCAAGGAATTTGAGCAGCTAGGAGATGCAAGCATGCTGTCTGAGGATCATGTGGAAGCAATTGAACACTACTCTGCTGCATTGCTCCTTAATCCTCCAATCCCCAAGCAACTTCTCATTAAGAGAAGCAAAGCATACAATGCTAAAGGAATGTGGAAGGATGCATTGTATGATGCAAATGAGGTGAATATATTCTCTTGTCTTCTATTATGCAGTTCCGAATGTCATTTACCCCTCAGGTGATCAAGCTAGACTCTGAAAGCCCCTGGGGGTATGAGAGGAAACATGCTGCTCTCCATGGGATGCAAAGTTATGATGAGGCACTTGATGCATTTAACATCATGCTCTCGAAGATTGAAAAGTCTCATGATCCAGAGACATGCAGTAAGTGTCACCTATCTCACCTTGAATGTCGTGTAATTGTGCACTCTGTAGGATTTCGCCACAACTATGTTACTCCACACCAGACAATTGCGGCTGCTGATGCATTTATTCACGAGATCTTCAAGATCTGCCCTCTTGTCCTCATTGATGTCACGACTGGTCGTCTATGCGACGGACCGGAGCGAACTCGTGTATTCAAGTCGGAATCCGCTTTCAAGGAACTTGTGTCTTCTATGACGATGGGAATCAACCATGCGGGCATCCTGCAAGCGGTCTCGAAGTACTTCAAGTATGTCATGTTTTCCCACGTATGGGAGGGCAAAGAACCAACGTTCCAAGATGTCAACGTGGTCGAATCAATCTGGGAACTGGACCCATCGCTACCTACCAACGACAAACTGCGCAAGTTCTGTGAGTTGGTTCGTGACGATGGTCATCGGTGGGCATGGAGCGACACTTGCTGTATAGACAAGACGACCAGCACGTTGTTGAACCAGTCACTCACGTCAATGTACAAGTGGTACGAAGAATCGGCCGCGACGCTTGTTCTCCTTGCGAGCGTGGCGTCGCCATCTGTGCGCGGAGAGCTCACAAAAAGCGTATGGATGACGCGCGCTTGGACACTTCAAGAACTCCTCTCTCCCAAAGTCGTTCGTTTCTACGATTGCGAATGGAAGCCATACCTCAACGATACCCGGGCGAACCACAAGGACTCTCCCGTCATCATGCAAGAGCTCGCGGACGCCATCCAAGTCGCTCCACAGACAATTGTTACTTATCGTCCGAGCGATCTCGGGGTCCGAGAGAAACTTCGGTTAGCTTCAACGCGTAACGCGACGGTGGAAGAAGACGTTGCGTACTCCTTGATCGGCATATTCAAAAGTGACATCCGACCCAACTATGGCGAAGGGGAAGCCGCCCTCGGCCATCTCTTGGAGGAGACCGTCGCTCGTTCAGGTGAAGTGACCGTATTGGCGTGGACTGGCAAGTCATCGACGTACAACAGCTGTCTCCCCGCCACTCTTTCTGTCTATAGCCAGGCGCCATACGCTCCACCGCCGATTGCGGATGACGAAATGGATACTTGCATCGCGGAAATACGGGGTGCGTTAGCGCAGCAGGAAGCTATGATCATCTACGATCGTGTCGCTCGTCTACCACCAGCGCGCTTCGCCAATCGTCGCCTACATCTCCCATGCATCGTCTTCTTTGTCAAAAGACTCGATTGTCAACCCTCGACTGGCCTTGTCGAGCACGTCACATACCGTGCGAGGGTATCCGCACTGGGCGACGTGGAGATCAAAACCATGGACTGGCTCCCGTTGACGGAACCGCGCAGGCTTTTGCTCGTGAATCCTTGGATTCGCGATATCCTGGATCAAACCTACCCACTCGTTGCTTGGGGAGATGACATGGACGTGGACTCGGACTCTGAGTCAGATATTGACGCGGTCGTTTCTACGCCCCAGACGAGTGCTGTATCTTCAGCTTCATTGGATAACAATACCCGAGCATTGCGGCTGCTCGTGCGTCTCCGACAACCTTTTAGTGCACTACTACTCGAACGAAAAGGGCATCAGGAATTCAAGAGAGTTGTGACGGAGCACGAGATCATCGTGCAGGTACGCAAGATTCCTACCTCTAAGGACATCCATACGGGGGTATTGGAAATATTGTGATGAGGGTAAAGAGGTTTGTTCGTCAGATCTTCGTGTGCTGGAAATGTTGTAAGCCTTAGGCTTTCCCTGTCAACAACTAATCTACGCACCACCCCAACTTTCGACTTCGGAACTAGGTATGCCTTGCTTCGCTACGGTTCACTTAGACTTTCGCACGCATATACGATTGCCTTGGGTGTACGATTTTGCTACATGCGTTGTTATGCTACTTCACTTTGCTGTCCCGTCGTCTTTACTGAAAGCCCTTGCGTCGGAACAAGACGTTTCAGTCTCTCCCAACAACACCCCGTGATCCTGTGGAAGCGGGAACGTCTCCGGACTGAGCTCACATGCGTGAATCCGCAGACACACAGCGCGCCACCTTCTATTCGTGAAGGGCCGGGTGGGTCACCGAATTCAAGCCAGATGCGTATCCCTCAAAGTCTGCCAGAATGTCCATATGACAGCGAGGATGCCGAGACGTAAACGAGCCGCCAAAAACGTCGGATGATTTCCGGATACTGTTCGAGACGCCGTCGTATTGTTGCGGCGCACGGAATTCGTCCGATATGAGGATTTGCATTACGCAGTGCAAGCCGTTGTCCAAGCTCACAGAAGACTTGAAGTGGATTGGGATCATTTAATTAACAGGGGTTAATTAGCGCAACATTGGACGGCACGCGACAGGAAAGGTTCCGAGCAATGAGTGGTGTGGTCCGGAGGCGATCCTCATGTCGTGTAGATACACAGACGGAGGTGGTTCACCACCAAAGATTCTACGTATTTGAAAGCATCGCGGTGACCGAAGCCGGACGTCCAGGGCGAATCGCTGGGCGAGTGTTGCAAATACCTCGTCTGTTCCTGGAATGATCGCACTCACACTAGCACTCACCCTTTTCGCTGCAGGTTCAAAGACCTCGTCGATCGAGACTCCTCCCTTCAGACTAGGTGAGGGGCATCTGTGGTGAGACGTTTAGTAAGGTGATAGCATGGAAAATGAGGTAAGGATGTACAGCGGACGGCTAAACTACTTGATGTTCGCTTTTGCAACTTCGTTGGATGGAACTGTTTCCCCGAGAGTTGAACCCTTCTGCTTCTCGTACTTGGTGAGCCTCATCATCAAAGGCGATAACCAGCCTGGATTACGCTCGGGAGATGATTAAAGACTTCCCGTCATAGTCCATTTTCATCACTCGCCCAGGATCATTGGTGGCCCTTTCCTGCAAAATTTCCGCGTGGACCTGACAAATGTTATCGGGAGGTGAAGCAACACTGTGAAGTGATTCGACTCACCTTTTGATGTGCGCTTTGGAGTCGGGTAAAAAAAATGCCCACAATACGATGACGTGGATTCAGACATCAGTTTGTTTCACATCTGAACGGTAGCTGTACCATTCTCCGTGTAAATAGACAAGTCCTCCTCGACGAGTTTGTGGATCGCCGCGAACAAAGACCCTTGAACCTACATTGTCCGGCGAAGATCTCTGCAGGAACATCGAAGGGAAATCTGGATGTGGTCGAAGATTCACCTACAATGCCAACACGCCTCTTTGGGTAAGCCACCGCGTACGAGTACTCGATTGCGGGAATCAGTGTAACCTCGAAGCCAAACCTGGGGCGTTTGTTTTGCCAATATCTGGACTCTGAACAATGAAAAAGAGCCTTCAATAATGGCCAGAACTTGCGAATGTCTGATTGTTCAGCGCGAGAGTCGTATAACACGGCGACTCCGACCCTCCGACCCTCCGACAGGGCAGCGTCAGCGCAGACAAGAGTCGAGACACAGGAGGTTGAGGGACAGCTATCAGAAGCGAACTGTAGCACGCGGGACGTGTGTAAAAGCCTGATATTAGTGGCACGCACCGAGTCGGTCGATAGGACTTGATATTCTACCACCGCGCTGAGTCAGAGGGCCTTGCGTCGTACTTCATCTGTCAAGGTAAGTACAAACCACAGTTGAAAGTCAAAATTCCCTTGGTCATGATGATGATCCTCGTGCTCGCAGAAGACGCCCATATATTCGGTATAAATGATGACATTCTCCGGGAGGACCGCACACGCGGTGAATGGGAACGGTTGGACCTGCGCTGCCCGTGGATAGTAATATCTAATGGCACGATAAGCTGTTTTTTCAAATGTTCTCCTGAGGGTTCACACCAATGATGGCGCTGAAAGCCGGGGACGACGACGAGGAGCAATCGGGACAGGCCCGTCGATGTTTGATCTCTCCTCTCGATAGCGAGGCAAAGTATCATCGTAGCGCGAATGTGAGCATCTCGAATACGTGATCGACGAGCGCTTCAAGAGTCATGTGGGGTGTCCCCATGAGTGGTACACGGTAATCAGAGAGAGCAGGGTGGATCTGCCACCTTGTCATCGGTAATTGTTACTAGAGAGGGACAATGTGAGGAGCTCGTCGATGTAAATGGTAGCCTTGGCATCAGTAGCGATCAGTGTGCTCGATCATCCAGTGCCGGGTCCGTGTCCACAAGGGGCAATCACCTCAGGTCTTGAGTGCTCGCACAAAGTAGTACGCATACTAATGTGCGAGGTGACACCAACTCAGAGAACTGTACAATCGAAGTCTGAACGAGTATCTACGCGGCTTGCTAGATCAAATCAGCTGGGTCAATGTGTTCCATCTTCAGTACCTGAGCTACGACACAGCATCCATGCGGGTAACCTGAACGAAAGGGTGGCATCGCTCGATCCTTGTTGATGCTGATCCATTGTGAGTCTAACAATCCAAGGTAAAGGAAAGTACGCGCACCGTTACATGGATCCTCCCGGCCGAAGGTTGAGACTCATCGTTGACTTGTTGAGCCTAATAGGACATGAGCTGTCACGACGTGGTCCATCATCACCAGAAAAAGACATACAGGACCTGCTTCTGCCGCATCTACAGCTGGTCCTTGTCCGTTACGAGAAGCATCGTTCTTCTGATGACTGGTGTTTGCACCCTTTGTATGGGATTTACGCTGTAGCACGTGGTGAGTCCGCGCAAACAATCCGGGGAGCAACAAACCTCCGGTTCTACGATGGGGATTGCTTTTGCAACCGCCCGCTAAGACGATACGTTAGACACCGCATACGATCGTCTATCAGGGAAGAGCACTCACACGCTTACGTCGACCCGCAGCCATCCACGAGGATCCCTTGTTTATGGCATTCTGTCTTGCTGGTGACTGAGAACGAGAATGATGATCGGCGGGCTGACGCGACTTTCGTGAGGGTCTATCGGGCTTATGCAAAGCCGGATCTTTGTGACCCCTCTTCATCGTCATTTGTAGCAACCGTTTGAACATTGGGCTCCCCTTAGATGGCCCAGCAGTATCAGCACTCTCGTCTGGAGGTACATCTAGAGGGGAGGCTGGTTGGGCACGTGGCACGGAGCGGGACGCCCCAAACGGCGGTGCCTCGTCCTCGCCGGAATGGGCAGACGATGTCGGGGACGGTGGCTGCTCAGTGTCAACAAGGAAGTACGGGGAGAATAAAGTGATCACCAACCTCATCGAAATCGAACTGAGGAGCGGGGGTACTCGATGGCACCTCGACCTACGCCATTGTGAGAACTTGCTTCGAGGGGAGAAAGACCAGACGGATACCTCTAGGATATCAGCATCAGCATCTTCACCGTGTGTCTCAGACTCTGTCGGTGGCCTTGTTGTCCCTGGTTCTTTCTGGTATACGTACGCAATGAAGTTAGCGCAACACTTTTGGTGACGGAATGACAAAAGCTTACCGCAGTGGAGTCGGATAGTTTGCTCTCATCGCCGTGACCCGAGCTCGAGGGCTGCTTGTCTGGTTGTTGTCCCTCATGAGTTGATGCCTGACGTAGTGTGTTATCATGGAATGTGGAATGAGGCTTATCTGACACGCTAACACTTACATGGAAAGGTCCATATATGTCTGGAAGAATACTTCCAAGGTTACGGATGGCGATTTTCCCGTCACGTCGCCCAGTCGCAAGATAGCTATTGTCCGAGGAGAGGGCAATCGAGTCTATCGTCGTACTGTCCGCGATGACTGGGCAAATCTGCTTGAGTGTGGATGTATCTAGGAATGAGATGGTACGGCCTGCGAATGCAGCGATGAATTTGCCGCTAGTGGCTAGAACGATAGACTCGACGGTGCCGCCATCGAGAGTCAGGGATTTGGCTCGTTGGGAGCCTGTGGACACATTGAAAATTTTGATTTTGTTGTCATTCGATGCGGCAAAAATCTGCTGGCCGCTCTTGGACCACGCAAGCGGAGTAATTGGCCGTGTTGAGGGTGTGCTAGTCTCGATTACCATTAACTCGTCGCCATTGCGACTGTCGAAAATGCGGATTGAGCGACCCGAGCAGGCAGTGGCGATGCGCTCGCCATTAGGGGAGAATTTAACTCCTGTGACTTCGTTGTCATGTTTGAGCGGGCCAACGAGTCTCTCTCCGCTCGTTATGCTCCAGATGCTTGCCTCGTAGTCCGTAGTCCCGGTGGCAAATCTGGTCGAGTCAGGGGAGACGTCGACTGCATATACTGCACCCCCCACCCCAATGATCTTTTCATGCAGCTCTCCATCCCACACGCTTGCGCCCTCAGTAGTCCCACATGCTATCCACTTTCGGTCCTGCGACACAGAAATGGCGCGCGGCAGCATCCCGGTTTGCTGTTCCACCTCTTGACGATCTGCAAGTCGCCAGCGTCGAACCCCATCGTCACTCCCGCCCAAAACATGCATTCCATCAGGGTGGAACGCAACTGCCCACACCCATTGAGAGTGACCGGTATCAAGAACTGTTGCTGGGTCTTACTGAGTCGTCAGCATTGCACAAACACTGCCACGCACCGGTCTTTGTTGACGACATTCTCACCGAGGTCCGATGGTGCACAGTCCTGGGCTTTGAAGAGTGAAGGAACAAGATGTTTCGGTTTACTCGTGGTCCGCAAAGTCACTCGATGAGCGCGTTTTCTCGTTCTCAAAATGGGTCTGTTCTCGCAGGCACCTCGTGTCTTTGGCGCTTATTATTACTTGGATCCCAGCTAGGCGACATCGTTACGACGGCCAGGAAAGTAGTCAACGTTGGCGAACCCTTCCTTAGTTGCAAAGGGTGGGTTTACCCTGGGACTTGCGAACGCTCTTCACATCTCGGTTGCAGGTCCCGGTTCACGACGAGCGCATTAGACCAACTCGTTACTCGCGACATATGTGCCAAAACATGTGTGCAACCCAGAACGCTTTCGAATAACGAGTGTTCATTCTCCAGAAGAATGTTCTTCACACGATGGGAGACCAACATATGTCAGTTCGCCGCACCAAGTCAAATTCTTATTCTTACGTAGGGGCGTTTCTAGAGCAGCTCGCGTTGTCGACCTCGGATACGTGGACGTCGCACACGTAGTTCCACGTCGCACGCGTAGTTCCGTGTCTCTCCGGGACTCCGACGGTTGCACTCACAAACATACATCGTTGACGCCAGCCATGCCCTCAGTCGACCAACGACAGGTCCCTGGGTTCACTGCAGCAGGATTGTATCGCAAGGATCCACAAGGAAGCCACGGAAAACGCCAGAGATTGCTCTCGAGTACTACGTTGAACTTTGGAGGCCGATCCTACTAAAGGGGTAGGCAGGTCAGTGTGATCTCCCAGGCAGTGTAGAAGCGCGGCATTTCGATACCCCGACGAACAGGCAAGATCGACAAACGCGGTTTACGAACTCTCGCAGCACCGTGACATGTTCTATACCGACGTCAAAGTCGGGCTTGGGCTGGAGTACGTAGCATGTAGCTAGTACGCTTCCATCCTTAATGACGATCGTCACCGACGAGCTGGCCAGATACGAATACTTCCTGCAAATCATTGACGCACGTCCTTTTGCTCGTACCACAGAACCCATTCTACGTCCTGCAAGCGGCAGAAACGACCTCGCGTTCTTGATCGAGATGTGTCTCACTGTGATTGATATACCCGACAGCGACGGCTGTTCAAAGTGCTCGGTTTAACTCTGGCAGATTTCCACCAACTTTTTTGCGGAAAAAGTCTTGAGACATCTCCGCGGAGTACGACCCCCCAAAGCTAGAGCATTGGTTGCAGTACGCTCCCGCCCCTCGAGTAACCAAGTTGGACACATGGATTCAAGGTTCACAACAGATATGTGCGCCAGATCGTAGGTCATCTTGTCTACTTCTCTGATGGCGTGACCAAGCTGACGTACAGGATCTTGGCACTGAACTATCTCATCACCGAGTACAGCTTGATCGTACAGTATCTAGACGGTATCAAGTTTGGCGATTACCAGATGACTGTCAGCGGGATGTTGATGACGGTCTGCTGCTTGTGCGTCTCGCGCGCACAGGTACGGTGTATACGCCTTCTTTTTGACATCTTATTGTCGTGCGTCGTGTTGTATAGCCAGTCGAGAAGCATTCGCGTGGACGACCACTATGAAAGATTTTTAATTTCTACGTGTTGTTGTCTGTCTTAACTCAGTTTGTGATGCACATTCTTTCGCTGGTGTATTGCTGGTGTAGCATCACAAATCTGGTGGGCATTTACGGGACGTGAGTCGCCTCCATTTATACTCGTATCATATACAGTGACGCACATCCCAACGCTCGGCACTTCGTGGGGGAATGACTCGAGCCTGGAGTCGCACCGCTTCTTCTGTTTTGTTTATACATTTCTGCCGTATTTTTCTTAGAACAACTGCTCAAGTACTTGGCGCGGGGACGTCGCAAAACGCGTAGTAAAACTCGTCAGAGGGACCCGGAGACGCAAACATGGATGGGAGTCCCGAGCCTCGAGACTCACGGACGCCCTTAGATGTGTGTACTGATCCGTGTTCATACAGTTCTTCGAGTCGGCATCACCTTGCAGCATTAGTATGAGTCCTGATAAGCCCATCCGTGATCGCTAGTCACCTAACGCCGGTCACTGAGGAAATCATGATATACACGCCGCGGAAGGTTGGGATTGAAGGAGCTGCATCACGGCACACGTAATACCCAGCGCTCGTTTCGTCCTATCATCGATGTCTGGGTTGTCTTCACGGCTTGCTACATCAAA
This sequence comes from Lanmaoa pseudosensibilis, assembly GCA_038092875.1. NCBI lineage: Eukaryota > Fungi > Basidiomycota > Agaricomycetes > Boletales > Boletaceae > Lanmaoa > Lanmaoa pseudosensibilis. The sequence goes on along the minus strand of JBBPRF010000447.1, from coordinate 13,861 downwards.
TCACCTTGATCAATGCGTCCCATCTTCAGCTCCTGAGCTACGACACAGCATCCATGCGGGTAACCTGAACGAAACGAAAGCGTCGCCTGATTCTTGCTCGTGCTGATCCACTGTGAGCCTAACAACGTAAGCTCAAAGAAAGTACGCCCACCGTTACATGCACCCTTGCGGCTGACGGATGAGATAGTGTTCACTTGTTGCGCCTAATAGGACGTGAGCTGTCATGACGCGGTCTATCATCACGGAAAAAAAAAAACACACGGAGCCTGTTTCCGTCGCATCTGCAGCACCTTGTCCACTGCAGGAAGCATCGTTCTTCTGATGGCCGGAGTTTGCACCTTTTGTATGCGATTTACGCTGTAACGGATGAGTGCCTGGATACAAATCCGAGGGGCAACAAACCTCTGGTTCTACAATCGGAATGGCTTTTGCAACCGCTCGCTAAGACAATATGTTAGACACACCGCACCCGATCGTCTACCAGGAAAGAGTACTCACACGCTTACGTCGACCCGCAGCCATCCACGAAGGTCCCTCGTTTACGGTATCCTGTCTTGCTGGTGACTGCGAGCGAGAATGATGATCGGCAGGCTGACGCGGCTCTGCGGAGGATCGACTGGGCTTGTGTGAGGCCGGGACCTTGTGACTCTTCTTGATCGTCATCCGTTGCAACCGTTTGAACATTGGACTGCCCTTAGATGACCTGGCAGTATCGACATTTCCGTCTGGAGGTGTCTGTGCAGGGGAGCCCACACGTAAGGCACCTGACGATTGTGGCACGGGACGGGACGCGCCAAGCGGCAGTGCCCCGTCTTCGCGGGAATGGGTAGAGGAGGCCGGGGACGGTGCCTGCGGCATGTCAACAAGGAAGTATGATGAGAATAAATTGACGAACCTCATCAAAATCGAACTGAGGAGGTGTGCTGGATGGCACCTCGACCTATGCTGCTGTAAGCACTCGCTTCGAGAAAAGAACAACTGATACCTGGAGGAGATCACCATCTTCATCTTGGCTGTGGGTCTCGCGCTCGGGCGGACTGGATTCTTCCTGGTTTACGGACGCAGTGAAATCAGCGCAACTCTATTAGTAACAGACTGACGAAACGCTACCAGGTCTGGTTGATTACCGCCCAAGGTCGAGAGCTGCTCGTCTGGCTGTGGTTCGTCGCGAGACGATGCCTGATGTAGTGTGTCAATATGGGAGACAGAATGGGACCCATCCAACACGGCAATATCGCGAATGCCTACATGGAAAGGACCGTATGTGTCCGGGAGAATACCGCCGAGGTCATGGATGGTAATTTTGCCGTCATTTTGTCCAGTTGCAAGATAGCTGCTGGACGGGGAGAGGGCAATAGAGTATATGTCTTCCCTGTCCTCGATGATAGGGCCAATGTAAGAGAGTGTCGATGTTTCCAGGAACAAGATGTTCCGCCTTTCGTAGGTAGCAATGAACGTTCCATTGGCGGCTAGAGCAATAGACTCGGGATCGTTGCCACTATTCGCTCGGAGAGTCGGGGATTCGGCAAGCTGGGAACCCGTGGAGACATCGAAAGACTTGATTTTGTTGTCCTCTGACATGGCAAAAATTCGCTGACCGTTGTTGGACCATGCAAGCGGAGTAATTGCATACCGCGAGGGTGTGGTAGCCTCAATAGCAATTAGCTGGTCACCATTGTGACTGTCGAAAATGCGGATTGAGTGACCCCAGCAGGCAGTGGCAATGTGCTCGCCATTGGGGGAGAATTTAACTCCTGTGACTTCGTTGTCATGTTTGAGCGGGCCAACGAGTCTCTCTCCGCTCGTTATGCTCCAGATGCTCGCTTCGTTGCCTCTGGTCCCAGTAGCAAGCTTAGTTGAGTCCGGGGAGACGTCGACTGCATCCACGTAATTTGAGTCCTCCACGTCGATGACTTTTTCACGCGTCTCCGCGTCCCATACGCTTGCGCCCTCGGTAGTCCCACACACTATCCACTTGTGGTCGCGCGACACAGAAATGGCACGCAACCCCATTCTCATTTGCTTTCCCACCTCTTGACCATCTGCGACTCGCCATTGTTGAGTCCCTCCATTGCCTCCGCCCAAAACATGAATTCCGTTAGGGTGGAATGTGACCGCCCACACCAAATCAGTGACAACGGTGTCAAGGACGATTGTCGGGTCTTACTAAAATGTCAGCATCGCACAATCACTCCTCGGAACTGTTACGCACTGGTCTTTGCCGACGACATCCTTACCAATAGTACACAGTCGTGGGCTTCGAAGAGTAACGATCGAGGTGTTTCCGTTTACTCGTGGTGCACAAAGTCGCTTCCAGAAACACGTTTCCTCGTTCTTGATATGGGTCTGTTCTCGCAGGCACTTTGTGTCATTGGCGCCTATTCTTACTCGTCCTTCGTTCTCTCCCAATAGCAACCCTATCATCCGTCGCGATCATCACGACGGGTCACATTCAGAAATAGTCCAGGCCGCTCAGCTGATCCGGATCTACAACAGCAACAATGGCCAGCAGCTGTTGGATATACCGTTCCAGGAATTGTCATCCCCCGCCTGGTCAGTTGATGGCCGTCAACTTTTTTTTCTGTTGCGTTAGGTGCCAGTGAGGCCAAGCATCTCAATATCTCCTCAGGAACCACTCTCGGTAAATACTCCATTCATGATACGAGACATCCCACCTCTATTGCCCCAACACGCCAAAAGTTCATTGTTACTTCTGCATATGAGTCGTTATCTTTTCGGGGAACCTCTACACACAAGCAAATTCGGACTGATATCGAGCATGCACGCCTAGTTTGGTCTATTGTGCTCTCGTCTAATGACGATTGCGTTGCGACCGGAGAGGGGAGCGGGAAAATCACGTTCCAGAGTCTCTGTGATATCCCTTCGGGCTGGTGCTTTACAATAAACGCCAGTGGTTGCAGGTCATGGTCTCCTCTGTTTTCTCCTCACATCGTGAGTGTGCGAAATTGAACATCAGCTCCTCGTTTGTTCTAATTCCGTTGTTCGCATTCACAGCCTCCCAGTTGCCATTCATGTATATTAGTGATGTGGTATTCAAATCGTGGACCGTGGGTCACTTGACTCGTGTCGAGGAACTCTTGACAGGAGAAATTCATCATCCCTTGAATCCCTTTCACCGTGGACGCGCACTCGCTCACTACGCTCTTGTACGGACGTGTTTGAACCCAGCCGTTGATGATGCCAAAAAGGTAACTTTGGATCATTTATTGTTCTGTGATCAATGGTGGCTATCGCATGCCAAGTCTATTAAGATTCAGCCATCGGCGGTTACTAACGTGATGGGCTGGGTCGGCAACGGAGAACACGAGTCGGTGCATGTTTTTGGCCTCGTGTTCACTGAGTCTCCCGGCGGCCGAAAGCGGATACATTTTGTCAATAAAGATATGTGCCAATCTCACTAGATGACTTGATCGATATCGTGGATGAACAGTCGCTGTATATGACTATCCGGGTACGTACATGGTGAGATATGGAAATTCAAGCACGGTTTTCAAGGTGTTTCTACAGGCTCGAATGATCCTCCCAGTCGGAAGCATGCCAACCAAAAAAGCGACAACGAACATGCGATATAATTGTTCAAGCGGACGCAAGAAGCCATCTTGTTTAAACAAGATCCTTGTCTGCTAGCAATCTTTTTTTTTTTCGGACGCTCATTCAAGCCCACCGGCTCTAACGTCGGTCATCTACTGTCTGTGGATAGTGATATTGAATATGACAGGCTGTTTTCTCAAATATGCTCTCGAGGGTTCACCAATGATGGCACGAGATGCTGAGCCTGACCAGGGGGAACTGTCAGGACTCAAGACGGGCCTGATCTCCCTTGCGCATTGTCTAGATCGTGAAGCGATGCAAAGTATCATCGCAGCGTGGCGAGCAACGCCCGTTTCGTGTACGTCGGAATGCGAACAAACGAGCGTCTCGAATACATGTTTGACCGGTGCTTCAAGACTCGTCGTGTGGCATGTTGCCATGAGTGTTACATACAATTCAGTAGTGATTGATCTGGCAGTAGGTCAAGTCGTTTGAACGTGCTGTCCTCGAAATCTCGTGCACGGTGATCAGAGAGTAGGATGTATTGTGGATGTACCTCCCGGTCATCGGTACTGTCCCTAGAGAGAGACACTGTGAGGGGGGTGTCCTGGAACGTACAAGTAGCCGCAGATATCAGCGTACTCGATCATCCACTGCTAGCGAGTGTCTGACCACAAGGGGCGATCACCTTAGGTTACCGGTCACCCTTTGAGCACTCACAGTAAGGGGTTTTAGGACCTGTAATGAACAAGAAGGACAACGGAGCGGGAGGAACGCGACATCAGATTACTAACGTACACGCCCGTAGTCTTAGTTGATACTACTCAGGTTTGCAATCGTGGGCCGGCTTATCAGGACTTATACTAATGCTGCGAGGCGACTGAAGAACTGCATGATCCATACCTGATAAGTATCTATGGGGCTTGCTACATCAAATCAATGGGTCCCATCTTCAGTACTACCCGAGCTACGACACAGCATCCATGCAGGTAACCTGAACGAAACGAAAGCATCACTTGATTCTTGCTGGTGCTGAGCCACTGTGAGTCTAACAACCTAAGCTAAAGGAAAGGATGCCCACCGTAACATGCACCCTTGCGGCTGAGGGATGAATTGGATTGTTCACTTGCTGTGCCTAATAGGACGTGAGCTGTCATGACGTGGTCTACCATCACCAAAAAAAAGACACACAGGCCCTGCTTGCGTTGGATCTGAAGCACCTTGTCCGCTACGGGAAGTATCATTGTTTGGATGGCTGGGGTCCGCACCCCTTGTATGTGATTTACGCTGTAACGTGTGGTGGGTGCCTGCATACAAACCCGAGGGATAACGAACCTGCGGTTTTACGATGGGGATGGATTTTGCAACAGCCCGCTAAGACATTATCATGATATTAGACACATTGCATCCGATCATCTATCACGGAAAAGCACTCACTCGTTTACGTCTACCCGCAGCCATCCACGAAGGTTCTTCATTTATGGCATCCTGTCTTGCTGCTGACTTCGAGCGAAGATGATGATCGGCAGGCTGACGCGGCTTTCGGGAAGGTCGAACGGAATTATGTAAAGCCGGGTCCTTGTTACTCTTGATCGTCATCTGTAGCAACCTTCTGAGCATCGGACTGCCCTTGGATAACCTGGCAGTATCAATATTTTCATCTGGAGGTGGCTCTGGAGGGGAGGCCATAGGTAGGGGATCCGACGGATGTGGCACGGAATGAGACGCCCCAAGTGGCAGTGCCTCATCCTCGCAGGGATTGGGAGAGGACGCGGGAGACGGTAACTGCGGTAGCATCAGCACGTCAGGACAATGATAACATAGTGATCACCAACCTCATCAAAATCGAACTGTGCAGCTGGCGTGCTCGATGGCACCTCAAGCTATGCCGTCGTAAGAGCTCAATTCGAGGGGGGAAAGAACAAACAGATACCTCGAGGAGATCGTCATTGTCGTCTTCACTGTGTGTCTCCGGCTCGAGGGAACCAAAATTTGCAGGTTCTTCCTAGTTTTCGTACGCAATGGATTCAGTGCAACTGTCGGTGACGGAGTGGTAAAATCCTACCAGGTCTGGTAGTTTGTCGTCACGGCCGCCTGAGGTCGAATGCTGCTCAACTGGTTGTCCCTCCTCGTGAGTAACTGCCTAATGTAATGTGTTAATATGGGGGACAGAATGGGGTTTGTCCAACATCCAATGTCGTGAATGCTTACATGGAACTGGCTATACAAGTCCGGGAGAATACTGCCGAGGTGGCGGATGGCAATTCTCCCGTTACGTCGTCCAGTCGCAAGATAGCTGCCATCAGGGGAGAGGGCAATCGAGTCTATTGTTGTACTGTCCTCGATGACTGGGCAAATCTGCATGAGTGTAAATGCATTTAGGAACGAGATGTTACGGCCTGCGAAGGTAGCAATGAATGTTTCGTTGGTCGCTAGTGCGATGGACTCGATATCGCCACCGTTGAGAACCAGGGATTCGGCAAGCTGGGACCCAGTGGATGGACCGAAACACTTGATTTTGTTGTCGTTTGATGCAGCAAAAACTCGCTGACCGTTGTTGGACCATGCGAGCGGGGTGATTGGCCGTGTCGAGGGTGTGGTAGTCTCAATGGCGATAAGCTCGTCACCATCGCGACTGTCGAAAATGCGGATTGAATGGCTCATACAGGCAGTGGCGATGTGCTCGCCGTTTGGGGAGAATTTAACTCCAGTGACAGTATTGGCATGGTTGAGTGGGCCAACGAGCCTCACCCCACTTGTGATGCTCCAAATGCTCGCTTCGTTGTCTTTCGTCCCGGTGGCAAACCTGGTCGAGTCAGGGGAGACGTCAACTGCAGTCACGTAATTCGTGCCCTCCACGTTGATGACCTTTTCATGCAGTTCTGCATCCCATACGCTTGCCCCCTGCCGAGTCCCACACACAATCCACTTGTGATCCGGCGACACAGAAATGGCGCGCAAGTTCATCCCCGTCTGCTTTCCGACCTCTTCACCGTCTGCAAGTCGCCATAGACGAATCCCATCACCAGTGCCGCCCAAAACATGCGTTCCGTCAGGGTGGAATGCGACCGCAAACACCCAACCAGAGCTACTGGTGTCAAGAACGATTGTTGGGTCTTACTGAAATGTCGGCCTATTATTGCAAAATCTCAGAACTGCTACGCACCAGTCTTTGTTGACGGCATTATCACCGATTATGGTACACAGTCGCGGGCTTCGAAAAGGGAATGAACAAGAGGATTTCGGTTTACTGAGTACTCGTGGTGCGCAAAGTCGTGCGCAAAGTCGTGCGCAAAGTCGCTCCATAAACATGTCCCCTTGTTCTCGATATGGGTCTGTTCTCGCAGGCACCTCGTATCTTTGGCGCTTAAAGTTCTTATTTGGTTGCGACAACCAGGGTGTCCTACCACTGTCAGTGGGGCAGCGGCCCCCACCCTGAAGATGAGCCGAGGATGTTCGATGGAGACAAAAGCAAGTTCTCGGACTGGCTCCGCCATGTCGGGATGTACTGGCTTTTCGACGAAACAGCCTCGGACAGGTAGAACATTTTGGTCACCTGTGAGTTCATGAACAAGGGTCCTGCTGCGACGTGGTCCGGAGCGTGGGCCACGGCCCAGTCGAAGAAGTCCCAACATAGTAGGAATTGAGGTGATTTCGTCAAGGACTTGAAGGAGACCTATGCCCCTACTATCAGCGAGACGGCCGACGCGCAGCACCGTCTTCACCTCTTGAAGCAGAATTCCACCCTTACTGATCAATTCCTCATCACCTTTTCCCAAATTGTCGCCGAGGCTGAATACACGGACGTGAAGAGCGACACTCCAAAGGCCGACCACCTCGTCGATTAGGGGCAACGTCGCAAGGTCGGTGGAATCAAGGGGTAACGTCGAGCTAATGACACGTTCACTAGAACCTGTGGCGCTTCTCTCGCGTTGGACACTAGATTAGATCAGCTAGGGAAAAGAAAGACGAGCGAAACGACTATATACACGATGACAAAGCGGACGCGGGACACAAAGGCACAGACCGACGCACGGACCTCAGTGATAGTCTCCTGACATAGGCAAACCTCGATATCGGCAAACCTTTCCGTTGTTACCGAGGGTAGTCTTGCCCCAGGACTTGCAACTCGTTGTATCTCGGCTGCAGGACTGTTGACGACGATCGTCCAATACGCCTTAGACCCACTGGGGAGGTACCGCGCACGCCTGCATACCAGGACTCTCTTGAACAGCAAGCCCTCATGCTCCGGAAGAATGTTATCCATACGATGGGATTGGACACCAATGTATGTCAGTTCGGTGCACCAAGTCACATTCTTATTCATATATGGGGTCGTTCCTAGAGCAGCTCGTGCTCGCTGCTGTTGACGTCGGATAGGTACTTCCGTGGTTCACTACGAGAAGACTGTCACAGGGATCCACGGATACGCCAGAGATCGCTCTTAAGTATTATACTGAGGCTAATTATACCAGGGCAGTAGGCAGGCCAGTGTGATCTCCAAGGCAATGTAGAAGTGCGCCCGCCCCAACGAACAGGCAAGATCGACAACGCGGTTTACGAACTCTCGTAGTACCGTGACATGTTCTATACCGACGTCAAAGGCTGGCTTCAGCTGGAGGGCATGTACGCGACATATAACCAGTACGCTTCCATACTTGATGATGATCGATTCGACGGTGACAAGCCGGCCAGATACGAATACTCCCTGCAATCATTGATGTACGTCCTCTTTCTCGTATCACGGTACCTATTCCACGTTCTGAAGGCTGCAGAAACGACCTACACGGTCAGTGACCTTGCGTTCTCGATCAAGGTGGGCCTCATAATAGTTGATTTACCCGACGGCGACGGCTGTTCAAAGTGCTTGCTTTCACTTGCGCCGATTTTCACCAACCTTTCTGGGAAAGGAATAGGATGTTGAGACATCTCCACGAACTACGATGTCTCCAAGTCGGAGGATTGACCGCAGTACGCACCCTCTCCCTCGATCAACCAAGTTGGACACATGGATCACTGGATTTAAGGTTCACACGAGATATGTGCGCCAGGTCGTAGGTCATCTTGTCTACCTCCTTGATGGCGCGATCATCCAGATGTACAAGATCTTGGTACCGAACTGTCTCACCACTGAATACAGCTCGAGCGCACAAGTCTCTGTTCACAAGGAACGATCACCTCCGGCCTTGAGCGCTCATACTAAGGATACTTGGATCCGCAATGAGCAAGAAAAACAACGGAGTGGGAGGAACGCGAGACCTTACGATTCCCAACACAAACACACGTCTCAGTTGATGTTGATGTATTAGGTTTGCAATAGCTCGAAGTACATCCTCCAATTCGAATTCAGTGCCAACCTTCCGTGCCATACGTATCATGATTTCCTCATGGCTGTTAGGTGATTGGCGATCAAGGTCCGGTATATCAAGCCTCATAATAATGTTCCGAGGCGACACGAACACGGCTTGGTACATCGAATTAATGCGTCCCATCTTCAGTACTACCTGAGCTACGACACAGCATCCATGCAGGTAACCTGAACGAAATGAAAGCGTCGCTTGATTCTTCCTGGTGCTGATCCATTGTGAGTCTAACAAACGTAAGCTAAAGGAAAGTACACCCACCGTTACATGGACCCTCGCGGCTGCAGGATGAGGTAGGTTGTTCACTTGTTCTTCCTAATAGGACGTGAGCTGTCATGACGCGGTCTATCATCACCAGAAAAAGACACACAGGGGCTGATTCCGTTTGATCTGCAAGGCCTTGTCTACTACGGGAAGCATCGTTGTTCGGATGGCTGGGATCTGCACCCTTTGTATGCGATTTACGCTGTAACATATGATGAGTGTCTACATACAAATCCGAGGAGTAACAAACCTCCGGCTCTACGATGGGGATTGCTTTTGCGACCGCCCGCTAAGACAATATGTTAGACACACCGCATGCGATCGTCTATCAGAAAAGAGCACTCACACGCTTACGTCGGCCCGCAGCCATCCACGAAGGTCCCCCGTGCGTGGCATATTGTCTTGTTGGTGATTGACGATCGGCAGGCTGACGCGACTTTCGGGAGGGTCGATCGGGCTTATGTAAAGCCGGACCCTTGTTACTCTTCTTGATCGTCATCTGTAGCAACCGTTTGAACATCGGACCGCCCTTGGATGACCCAGCAGTATCAACATTTTCGTGTGAAGGTGCCTCTTGAGGGGAGGCCATGGGTTGGGCATGTGGCATGGAGCGGGACGCCTCAAACGGCAGTGCCTCGCCCTCGCGGGGATGGGCTGACGATGCCGGGGACGGTGGCTGCTCGGTGTCAACAAGGAAGTACGAGGAGAACATAGTGATCACGAACTTCATCAAAGTCGAACTGTGCAGCGGGCGTGCTCAACGGCACCTCGAGCTATGCCATCGTAAGAACTTGCTTCGAAGGGGGAATGAAAAAACAGATACCTCCAGGATATCACCGTTGTCGTCTTTACTGTGGGTCTCGTGCTCGAGGGAACTGGATTGCCCAGGTTCCTCCTGGTTTGCGTACGCAATGGAGTTAGCGTATCTCTTTTCATGACGGAATGACGAAATCCTACCAGGTCCGGTTGTTTGTTGTCACCGCCGCCCGAGATCGAATGTTGTTCGTCTGGTTGTCCTTCCTCGTGAGTGGATGCCTAACCTAGTGTGTTAACATGGGAGATGGAATGGGGCTTATCCGACATGCCAATATTGTGAATGCTTACATGGAAAGGGCCGTATGTGTTCGGGAGAATGCTGCTAAGATTACGAATGGCGACTTTCCCGTCACGTTGTCCAGTCGCAATATAGCTGCTGTCCGGGGAGATGGCAATTGAGTATATTGATTCACTGTTCTCAATGACCGGGCAAATTTGTGAGAGTATGGATGCATCTAGGAAGGAGATGTTACGCCCTGCGTAAGTCGCAAGGAATGTTCCGTTGGTAGCTAGAGCGATAGATCCGACGTTGCCGTCGCCGCCATCGAGGACCAAGGATTCGGCAAGCTGCGACCCCGTGGACACATTGAAAGTCTTGATTTTGTAGTCCTTCTTGAATGTGGCGAAAATTTGCTGACCGTTATTGGACCACGCGAGCGGAGTGATTGCCCATGCTGAGGGTGTGGTAGTCTCAATTGCGATAAGCTTGTCACCATTGCGACTGTCGAAAATGTGGATCGAGCCGCCGTTATAGGTTGTGGCGAAATGCTCGCCGTTTGGGGAGAACTTGACTCCGGTGACATCGCGGTCATGTTTGAGTGGACCGACGAGTCTCTCTCCGCTTGCGATGCTCCAGATGCTCACTTCCCTGTCCAAAGTCCCGGTGGCAAACCTGGTCGAGTCCGGAGAGACGTCGACTGCATATACCACCGTTCTGCCCTCCACGTCAAGTACCTTTTCGTGCAGCTCTGCATCCCATACGCTTGCCCCCTTGCGAGTCCCACACACTACCCACTTGTGATCCGGCGACGCGGAAATGGCGCGCATCATTCCCTTTTGCTTGCCGACTTCTTGACCGTCAGCAAGGCGCCATCGTTGAATCCCACCATCACTCCCGCTCAAAACATGCTTTCCATCAGGGTGGAATACGACTGCCCACACCGCACGAGAGCCACCAGTGTTAAGAACTATTCTTGGGTCTTACTGAATCATTAGCAATGCACAAACACTCTTCAGAACTGCTACGCACCGGTCTTTGTCGACGACATTCTCACCGATGGTATATAGTCGTGGGCTTCGACGAGTGAAAGAATGAAATGTTTCGGTTTACTGGTGGTTCGTAAAGTCGCTCCAGAAACAAGTTTTGTTGTTCTCATTATGGCTCTATTCTCGCAGGCGTCTCGTGTTTTTGGCGCCTATTCTTACCCGGATCCCAGCTAGGTGACATCGTTGCGGCGAGCAGGCGAGCAGTCAACATCGCCGAATCCTTCCCTCGTTGCCAAGGGCAGCCCTTCCCCCCGCACTGGCGTGTGCTCGTCATATCTCGACTGCAGGACTTGGTTCACGACGAGCATACAATCTGCATTAGACCAACTCCCGATATACCGCACACAAAACACGCGTGTATCCCAGGACGCTGTCGAACAGCGAGCGTTCACGCTCCAGAAGAATATTCACCACGAAATGAGTCACAAATGTATGTCAGTTCACCACACCGCGTCGCGTTCCTATTCAGATGTGGGGGCGTTTCTGGAGTAGCTCGCCCTCGCTGCTATTGACGTCGGACAGGTGGACGTTGCAGACGTGACTACCAACGACGACTTCCCGGGTTCACTGCGGGTTGACCGTATCACCTTCATCGGCATGGAAGCCACAGAAACGCCAGAGATCGCTCTCAAGTACTATACTGAACATTTGGACCGCTCCTACAGTATGCAAGTTGGCGTGATTGGGCTTACATCGTGTTCTCATACCTTTTCCCTCCTAGGCGATCTGGAAGCACTGTATGTCGATATTCCGGCGAACAAGCAAGATCGACAACTCGGTCTACGGGCTCTTGCAGTACCTTGATGTGTTCTATACAGATGTCAAAGGCTTCCTCGAGCTGGCGGACAGATACGCAACATCTCGATCAAAACGTGCCTCACAGGAGTCGGTATACCCCGACCGCGATGGCTATTCAAAGTGTTTGCTTTGGCTCTGGCCGATTTTCACCAACTTTTTTTATGAGGGAAGAAAGTCTTGAGGCATCCCCACGAAGTATGACGTCTGAAAGTTGGAGGATTGGCTGCAGTACGCTCCCTTATCCCTCTAGCAACCAAGGTGGACACATGGATTCAACGTTCCTACCAGATGTACGCGCCAGGTCGCAAGTCCTTTTGTCCACTTCTCTGATGGCGGGACCACCATGAACTATCTCATCGCGATATACAGCTTCGGCTACAGTATCTGGACGGCATCAAGTTTGACGATTAACAGGTGATTGCCAGCGGGATGCTGATGCCAATCCGCCATCTTTTTGACGTCTGGTTGACATGCGCCGTGTTGTATGGCCCATCGAGAAGCTTCCACGTGAACGATCACTGGATAATATTGTTCATCTCTACGTATTACTGTCTGTCCTGATTCGGTTTGCGTTGCACATTGTTTCGCTGGTGTATGTCACCAATCTGACCGAGTTTTACGAAGCGTGAGTCGCCTCCATATATACTCCTCCGATGCCGTGTCTTATAAGCCCCCTTGTTACCACAGACCGGACATTATCGACCCGGATGCGGAATCCCAGCCGAGCCTCTTAAACACGGCCATCCACTTCTTGGGTCTTGGCCGTGATGGAAGCCAGTGTGCTTTGCCACTTGACCCTGTGGCACCTCGATCCCCCGCCTCCTACTGTGTGTGTTATGGACTGGTATGCAGCATACTAGTACGGAAATAGGTATGTACTCGTCGCCGGGGACACCAGGAGAGCTATAATACAACAACTTTCAGACCTCCCAAAAGTAGACGACCTTAGCAGTCAACGCGAAATATACTCGATTACATTCACCAATAGCAAGCAGGTATCGAGCAGCCGCACTGAAGAATTCCTTTGGCCATGGCAATTCAGTGGGCCTTGAGGTTGGGGAATCACAGGTGGTAGAGATCTTTGCAGCGGCGACATCTCCGAACCACAATTGGTTGTGGGCTCAGGTTTCCAAACTGCAGTAATGGAGAGGCGGGAGTAGGGGTATGGAATGTGCATACCCGCCGACAGGTCCTGGACATCCACGATCGCGAACACTACCCTCGGTCGACGTGTCCCCCGATTCGCCGAGATTTGAGATGGGTGCATATGTCAAGCTTACGTTCATCTAAACGTGGCGTTGCTGGGCCGTCACGACACGACGGTATTGTGGTGACAGTGGATTTTCCCCAAGCGGAGACCCCATCATCCATCGCAAGAGTCGATCCGGGTCTACAATAACTGTTGGACATCCTGTTCCCAGCACAGAGATGCCCATTATTGCTGCTCACCTGGCCGGCCGATGATCATCAGCTTCGTGCTGTGTCGTTTGGTGAGGCAAGTGTTTTGATACCTTCTTGGGAACCCTGCTCAGTAAAATGCATATCAGTGATGTGGTATTCAAATTGTGGACGGAGGGCCCCTTGATTCGTGTCGAGAAACACTTGAAAGAAGATATCCATCATCGCTCGAATCCCCTTTAGCGTGCACTCGCACTTGTATGGACGCGTTTAAAACGGTGGAACCTGGCCCTCGATGATGCCAAAAGATAACTTTGGGCCATCTCTTGCTCTATGGTCATGGTACAATTGCATGCCAAGTCTATCAACATTCGGTCATCAGTGATTGGTCACACCACAACCGC
>JBBPRF010000446.1:0-23697 GCA_038092875.1 Lanmaoa pseudosensibilis | reverse complement strand
TGCGGTTCAATTGACCCCAGATGGCCATCCAGCCAAGCCTTTCTGGCTAAACAGCCTCGGCAACTCGTTGTCAACTCGCTATCAGCGCTTCGGGGACATTGTTGACCTGGAGAAGTCGATTTCGATGAGAGAGGATGCGGTGCGATTGACCCCAGATGGCCATCCAGACAAGCCTTTCTGGCTGACCAACCTCGGCAACTCGTTGTCAACTCGCTATCAGCGCTTCGGGAACATCGTTGACCTGGAGAAGTCGATTTCGATGGAAGAGGATGCAGTGCGATTGACCCCAGATGGCCATCCAGACAAGCCTCTCTGTCTAAGCAACCTCGGCAACTCATTGTTGAGTTGCTATGAGCGCTTCGGGGACATCGATGACCTGGAGAAGTCAATTTCGATGAAAGAGGATGCAGTTCAATTGACCCCGGATGGCCATCCAGACAAGCCCCACGGGCTGAGCAGCCTCAGCAACTCGTTGTCGACTCGCTATGAGCGCTTCGGGGATATCGTTGACCTGGAGAAGTCAATTTCGATGTTGGAGGATGCGGTTCAATTGACCCCGGATGGCCATCAACACAAGCCTGGATGGCTAAACAACCTAGGCGACTCGTTGTGGACTCGTTATAAGCGCTTCGGGGACATCGTTGACCTGGAGAAGTCAATTTCGATGTTGGAGGATGCGGTGCGATTGACCCCTGATGGCCATCTACACAAGCCCGGATGGCTAAATAACCTCGGCAACTCGTTGTTGAGTCGCTATGAGCGCTTCGGTGATATGGTTGACCTGGAGAAGTCGATTTCGATGTTGGAGGATACGGTGCGATTGACCCCTGATGGTCATCCAGCCAAGCCTTTACAGCTGCATTCCCTTGCTTTTTCACTTCTGAAACGCTTCCGACATTCCAGCGATTCTTCAAGTTCTGACCTTTCCCGAGCCATCCTATATTCCTCCCAGGCGGCTCACTCCGACACAAGTCCATCTCTCGTTCGTCTGCGAGCATCTACATTTTGGGCCTATTGTGTTCGCCTTCATCAACAAGACTCTCAGTCTCTTCTTGATGCATACATGCTTGTTGTTGACCTTCTTCCACAATTACCATGGATAGGGTTGTCTCTTCACGATCGTTACCATCGACTTCGGGAAGCTGCAGAGGAAGTGTGCAATGCAGCTGCTGCTGCTGTCGACGCCCATAGGCCCGAACTTGCTATCGAGTGGATTGAACAGGGTCGCTCCGTTGTGTGGAATCAGCTCTCACAACTTCGCACTCCCGTGGACGACATCTATACCGTATGTCCAGAACTCGCTGCTGAGTTTGAGCGCGTAGCGCATGAGCTTGAGCATGCTAGTGCTCGGGGCGGAATCCCAGCTAACGAGTTCACGAACTACTCGAATGTGATGGACGGACTGTTGGAAAAGCAGGCCCAACAATACCATGCACTCGCTCTCTCCAGAGAGAGGCTTCTTACAGAAATACGCGCCCTTCCTGGCTTCGAGCGGTTCCTGCTTCCGAAGACAATCGATCAACTTTCTTCTGCGGCACACTCGGGGCCTGTCATTTTTCTCAATGCTAGCAAATATAGATGTGATGCATTGGTCGTCATGGCAGGCTCAGAGCATGTTGTCCATGTCCCGCTTCCGAACACCAATTATGACGAAGTTGAAGGCATGCAACTACAGCTGAGCAAATTGCTGAGAGTTAATGGCCGTGTCATCTTACGTGATGATTCAGACCGAGGTGCAAAGCTCCAAGGTATGAGTTCTGACGACGTGTTCAGAACCATTCTACCATACCTGTGGGACAAAGTGGTCAACCCAATTCTCGACGTTCTCGCTCTCTCGGTATGTGAACCCCCCAAATCAATGTCAATCGTTATGTTTATTGATGGAAAATGACAGACGCCGGGCCCTAAACTCCCTCGCATCTTCTGGTGCCCGACTGGGCCGTTTACATTTCTTCCCATTCATGCAGCAGGTATTTATAGTGCAGCCAATCCAGGCCCAAAACTTTCCGACTTCGCTATCTCGTCCTACATCCCTTCGCTGAGCGTTCTTGAGCTGCCACCCCAGGAAGACTCGGACCCAACTTCACGTAATATTCGCCTACTGGCTGTCCCCCAGCCAAGCACAGATGGGCAGGTCCAGCTCACCGGTGTGCCGAAGGAGATGGAGGTCATCAGAGAGCTGGCGTCTTCGTCGCCACTCGTTGGTTTTCAGGAGGCGGATGGGACTGTCGAGGATGTCTTGGCGAAGATGAAGGAGACGGACTGGGTCCATTTTGCATGTCACGGCACCCAAGATCGTGCTAAGCCCTTCGACAGTGGTCTCCTACTCGCTGACGGCAGACGTCTGAAGCTTACCGATATCGTTCGACTGTCACGTCCTCATGGGGGTCTCGCATTCCTCTCTGCATGTCAAACTGCAGCGGGAGATGGGAAACTATCTGAAGAAGCTATCCATATTGCAGCGGGAATGCTTCTTGCTGGGTACAAGGGCGTGATCGCAACGATGTGGTCAATTATGGACAGCGATGCGCCAAGGGTTACAGAGGACGTTTACAAATGCCTCTTTCAGGATGGCAAGGTTCCGGACAGTAGACAGGCTGCAGAAGCCTTGCATCACGCGATCGAGCGGCTTCGCGACTCTGGTGTGCCGTTCTTATCATGGGTTCCTTTTATTCATGTTGGTTTATGAAGCGTTGCATTGGCTGAGCTCGAATACATAGACCATCGACAATAGCTTTTTCCATTTACTTCCTCAGCTACATCCATGTACAAGCGGCGTCTAGTTTATTGTACCATACCATAAAACAAGTATCCTTGTTCGACTCGGACGCGGACTGGATTTTATTCCGTCACCTGTATCGACCGTATGATGGGTATTCTAACGAAGAAACTCTGGGTGGAGCGACTGTACGATATCAGAAGCCCAGACCCTTCGTCTCGACCCTGAAGCAAGACTCTCCTTTGAACGCTGCGTCGAAGACGACATTGAGTTCACAAGACCAACGATCTCGGTTTGTAGTTCGACACATTGAACCATGACGTCTTATCAGCGGCAACTAGTGCCAACAGCGCATGCATCATCGTTGTTTCAGCCGTATATACGCCAACGTATCTGGTTATACCTCACCACGAAGGTGACGATAGCAGCCCCAAGATAGGTCGTGATGCTGACGCTGATGCTGCTGAGGGCACTATGGACAGTGATGTACCAAATCATGTTGTTCTTGCCATACCTGACGGCAGCCGGTGAGTGGAGGACAGGGAGAGGAGGTAGTACAGACTCTGGACCGAAGCAGATTATTAGTTCACTGATGTAGGCGAGAAAGCTGGATGCGAGGTACGTGTGTTTGAATTGGGTCGTTTGCACTCTTTGCTTATGTTTCCTTCACTTCTCCCAATCTCGACGGAACACGAGGACCTTTGTCTACCACTGTAGCCCTCTACTCATCGCCTCTCGGATTCGACCGTCTCCAACATTACTCGTGGGCCTACACTCACCCACGTCTGTGCCCTCGTCGCGGTCAAATCTATCCCAATTCTCCCTCTTTCCCCGCTACCCCGCAGACATGAGGCACGCCGCAAGAAACGGTAACACGCCATCCTCCCCAACTCTCCCATACTCGCCAGAATATTCGCGCCTGTGCCATGGGGCGCACCACGAGCACTCCAAAGTACTTACCCCCGAGTAGCACATCGTGGTGACCCGCGATAGGTGTAACACCCATATATGCATTATGAAATCATCTCGAGCGTCGCAGGTTCCATGGGGAGCGCCATGCCGCAGGACGCCGCCACAACCGATAGCGATATACCTATCTCGATGACGATAGACTTCAGGGTGGTGATCCAGCCGTGCTCAAACTCGCACCGTCTCACACCGGTGCAGGTGCCTCGGTTTTTCCCTCATTGACCGCTCATCCCACGTCTGGTGACCAGTTTGGACTCCGAGTCCGGACCCGGGGATGACGACATGAAACGTGACCTGGCGTTCTCACATCTGTGCGCAGTGCGCGCGCTCTGGATGGATGTTTTAGGGCACACGTTCCCTTGTGCCGTGTCCCGGGCATTCGGGGTCACCCGACCCCGGTGACCCCTGTCTCCGGTCCTAGGGACTGCAAGGTTGACTTTGATATGTATTATGAACCCATCAGCTCGGGCGGACCTTGAAGCGTGCGGCCAAGGGACGATCGAAGCGTCCAAGTCAAGGGCTAGAAGATGGACGGGAATCTATGCTCATATACGCAAGTGTGATATTTGTCACGTTCTTGCTTGATTGAATTCTTCACGATATCACGTAGTGTCACATACAGGGCGTCGTCGAGCGGCAAGACACCTTTGCCATTACTATCGACATAACTGGGAACAGAAGGCTGCAAACTAGAGGTAGGGGAAGCGGATTAGAAGTATTTTCAAGGTGCTTGGATGGTTTTCGTGTCTATCTGTCTGTAATATGCCATCACGTTCATTCTTGCTTCCTCACAATTCCTACGCTATCCATGTCACATCGTGGTTAGTAATGTACACCACAGCGCGTCATGAGCGACCCCACCAGATGACCCTTTTCATCACAGATGACCTAGAATCGCGACACAGGGAACCGAGCGAACATTCATGACGCTGGGGTAGATGAACGACTTCAAGCTTCAACTCCAGGATCCAACGTGTCGAAATCACATCCATGTGAGTATGATGTAATAGGAACAAGGATGGGAGTCGAAACGTTGACAGGCTGGTGGCGTTGCAAGGAGGATTATGTAACATAGTCCGCGAAGGGGGGCGTATTTCTCGCCCCGGACTTGACAGCGAACTCTCTCGCGGTGGGCCCTTAGTAGTCCGCAGAGCTTTGGTTGGATTTGGGGAAGGATCAGGAAGTCGCACAAAATAAAATCAAAAAGGGATGCCATTCATCGTCGTGGATTGTGGTGTTGGTATACGACCGAAACCTCCTGACGATGAGTGCTTGTTGCGGAGTGCGAGAGACAGGTCGTACAAATCTTGGGTTCGTGGACGCCTCTTCCTTGCGAACATATGTTCAACGTACCCCGCGTAGTGTAACATAATGATGGGCCGCTGGTAGTGACCCCTGTCCGCGCAGGAGACTGTTGTGGTCCTCGTGTAGGATCAGGCGCACGTTGAACCGAGCAGTTGTTCGCCCCTCGAGCAGATACTGCACCTCCGCTGGTTTTGCCTCTTCTATCTGGATCGATGATGAGATAGCACGGTTTACCCCTATGTACATGCATGCACAGGGTCCATGTTCAAGCGCGTCCCCGAGTTCCCGGATGTGAATGACAGTGGAGCGAACAACAATACCTCCAGTTGTGGCGAGTTGGAGGCTGCTTATTACAGGTTTGCCACGTGGTTTCCTGATTAGGAGAGATCGATTGGTGTAGGGTCTGATTGTGGCAACGTTTCAAGGGACTGTCTTCCTTGGATTCAACCCATTCTCTACCATCTCTCTCCACTCCCGAGATGCACGCAATCCAGGCAAGTTATCTACCCAATCTCGGCTGAAATCTACTCACCACTTCTTCAGCAACAATATTGGGCCGTGCGCGACTACCTCAGCCCCGTGCGTTGTCCCGTATCTCCACATCAATCTCCACGGCTGACTGTATCTCGCAGGTGCTCAAGGAAAGCAAGTTCAAGGAACACGGTAGGATAACGCCAGGTGCGTCTCCTCATCTCGCTCGTACGTCATTTCTCTTGAACCAGACATCGCAATCAGAGGAATTCGTCGCTGCTGGGGATTTCCTCTCGTACAAATTTCCCGTCTGGACATGGTAAGTCCACTTCTTCCCTCTCGCTTTTTCCCGATCCACGGTCAGGATTCTTCGATGAACTAAACGCGCGATCAGGGAACGCGGCGACGCGTCCAAAGCTCGTGATTACCTCCCTACCGACAAACAATACCTCGTCACTCGTGGCGTACCTTGCCTCAGACGAGCCACCTCGCTCGCCTACACCGACGCTGACGAAGACGCTGAACGTTTGCTCAACTTTGGGGACTCATCCGGCGGTGCAGCGGACGAGTGGGTCGAGACACACGCAGGCCGGAAAGCAACTGTCGATTCCGCGGCGAATCCGGGCGAGATCGATGATATCCCGGATTTGGATGCGGATGGGGAACAGGAACTCGCGAGTGCGATAGGGAACGTGTCGATCAGTTCCACGGCGGGTGCGACAGTCGGTGAAACGCCTGATCTGGATGACATCCCAGATATGGAAGAGGAGGATTTGGAAGAGGGGGAGGATGAGGCGACTGCAGCGCCAAAGGCACTTGCGTCGGGAGGTGTCATCGACGCGAGGCAAGTATCACTTTCACTTTCCATCGCGCGACCTCCTCTCTCTCACCATATCCCCCGTTCCTGACCTCCCCTTCAGCCAGATCGAGGTTGCAAAAGGCAATCTACTGCAAGTACGAACATACGATGTAATGATCACATACGACAAGTACTACCAGACCCCACGAATCTGGTTGATCGGCTACGATGAGGTACATTCACGCCCTTCCCTGAGAAGCCGCTGGCTGACGTTTTATGGCATCGTAGAATCGCACCCCTCTCACGCCGTCTCAGATCTTCCAAGACGTCTCAGCCGATCACGCGCTCAAGACAGTAACCATCGAGGCATTCCCGCACTCCGCCACCCTTCAAGCAGCCTCAGTCCACCCATGCAAACACGCAAGCGTGATGAAGAAAGTTATCGAGCGGATGAACGCAGGAGTCGTCGAAGAACAACTTGCGGCGCGCAAGAAGGATGGAAAGGATAACAAGGAAGGCAAGAAAAAGTGGGGATTTGGACGCAAGTCAAACAAGGATGATAAGAGTGCCGGTGTGGGAGGTGAGGACGAGGAAGTCGAAGGAATGCGTGTGGACTTTTATCTCGTCGTCTTCCTCAAGTTCATCGCGTCGATCGTGCCGACCATCGAGGTTGATTCGACGACAGCGTTTTGAATCGGGACTATGAATGGTTTTTGATTGTGCATACCCTTACGCTTACCGTTTTTTCCCCTTCGATTTAGCGCTACTTCTTCGTCTGGATCGAATGAGGTGTGGTGCATACGTCATTCGATTCTGTGTTGTGTGTACCATAGAGTGTATAGAGTCGCATGTACTCGTATCTTCTTGCTTAAATTTACGGGGTCGGTTCTGTTGTTTGTCAACTCCAGTGTTGTCTAGTCTGTATAATGCCGTGCGAGTCTGTTAGCAAGAACGTACGCCTTCTTCGTCGAAGATTATGGTGATAAAAGGAACAAAAATTATGACCTGACCCTGGCTCGAACAGGAGACCTTCTGTGTGTTAGACAGATGCGATAACCAACTACGCCATCAGGCCTTGTAGGCAATATTAAGATTTGCAATTCTATGGGTTTACTCCAAGGTAATGATGAGTAACCTTCCGAGCTCTATGTATCTTACATCTTGGCTCGAGAAGCAGAAACTTACTTCACTCCTCCCCGATCCGCTTGATCACTTTCCCCCTCACTACGATCCTTTGGTTCCTCTCCCAAAATTCCCGCAGATGCTCCGCCAACTCCACAGGGTCGTCCTGGGCCATCTCGTCAGTCAGCATCACCGCGTTCGTCCGTGCTTGTGCCATCTACGTCACACCCACCTCATGCACGAGATGCCCTACATACGCCCCACCTCTGCCAGTCATCACCTTGAGTTGGAACTTGCCTTGCATATGTCCAATCTCGAGCTTTGTGTCGAGACGTTCGCGACCGGCCAGGATCAAAAGTCTACCCGTGCGGACAGATAAAAAGAGCGATGATAGTGAATCGAACCATGCTGCACACGTCCGCATGTGTGTATCAGTCGAGCACGAAAAGCAGTCAGAGAACAGAAATCGGGTGCAACATACAGTGCCAATATGGTGCTGTCGATTTGAGCGGGGTGCGCCATCGGAATGCAAACCCTTGATTCGCTCGCGTGAGAGGTGTGAGTGTAGACTCTTTTGAAACAAGGATCGAGGGCACAGATATTCGCGCCGAGGCAGGGTTGTTCATCGCATGGGTGGTCAGGCTAACTCGGGATGTGCATTTAACGCAGTCATGGACATTTAGGGCAGAGTTGGAAATTAAATTTTTCAAGACACTCACTGCCACTCGATAGCCTCTTCTTCGCTATGGAAACCCTCTGGGCGGGTATCCAAAAGTGCGTGCATGTGTGGTAGCGCATCGATCGCGGTACCTTGCGTGGTATTGAACCAGACAGATAAAAGGTAGTACAGGTAATCTACCTACCTTCAACCACATCGAGTACAGCAACGCCAGACACGACATATCCGAGATCTTGGAGTTTCGGACAGGCGCGAACGACAACCGAACCGCCCATACTATGTCCAACGAGCTATTGAGAACAAGAACATATGAACACGTCTGTCAAAGAGTGACAGAAAATCAGAAACGGTTCACCATGAGCACAGGGGCAGTATCCACGTCCTTGAAAATTGTCTGTACGAGTGCAACCAAATCATCTACCAACACATCCATCGATAGATTTTCATCCGACTGGCCCTCTATCGGGACGGTCTTCCCTGTAGTACACGCAGATTAGATTCAAAACAATGTAGAACGGAATGCTCACCGTGCCTCCGCGCGTCAAACGCCAACACTCCCACATCCTTCCCAATCCACTCATTTAGTTCCTTGGCAAGACACGCAAAGCTCAACGCCGAATAGCCAGCGCCATGATGCATGATCATAACGCCACTTCCCCGTAAAGGAGTATGATACGCACGGACGACAAGCCCGCGCGTCGGGAGTTCGACCTGAAGGGCCTGGGCAAAGTACTGCCGGTAGCTGTCCGGACGAATCGGCGCGTGCTCCGGATTAGGGATTCTCGCCGCATGAGTCGTGGATACACTTGCGCAGGGAGAGATTAACCGACATGCGCTCAGATGGTCGCGCGTGAGGCTTACGAGGGTGGTGGCCCCATCCTGCTCGGAGACGACAGCGAGCCAAGCGAATCTGTGATTTCATCTGTCTCATCGTAATCTTCATCTCCATCTGACGGTGGTAGTCCTGGTAACTTGGCTATCCGCGCACTGAGGGCGGAACGATATAGCGAGGACATGGTCGTTAGAGTACAAATGTCACTAAAGGAGCACTCCTACAATTCGACTGGGACGGGCTATCGACAACCGATCATAGTCACGTGATCGGAGTGGCGCGCGGAGTCTCTATCTTATCTATCTAAGTGCAACGTCATTGGGGACAAGCACTGATGCTAGTTAGTACCTGCGCACACCGCCAGGACCTCCCAACCGTCGCTTTGTTGGCACAGAGTCTGTGCCCAGGTTTAAATACTCGTTAAGCTTGTGTCAGAGAAGCACCCTTTTCGTGCTCGTAGGCTGGATAGATTACATGAACCAAGAGACGGACAGTGGATACAAAGGCCGCTATCAGGCTCCTCATGCAGCGCGAACCCGAGCACGATCTCTAGAGGCTGTCGTGATCAGATGACACATATTGATTGAGACTCTCAATTCTTGCACCCCTACAGCCACAATCGGACTGCCACGAAGTATGAAATGCACCAGATCCTGTGCAGGAATTCCAGGCCTTCAGCGCTTCAGCATCCAATTTTTTCAAACTCCGGTGCGATCTGGAGCAGAAATTAAATTATGCACACGTCCGCCAAGTCCAAATCACATCTTACTCCGGGAATGCCAAGCCTACAATGAACCATGTCTGCATTGCCTGCCACTGAAAGATCTTCTGAATCACAAATTCCACCAAGAATTCCCATGTACTGTGTATCATGCCTGCCCAAAAAGGTTTAGCAGAATGAAGTGGCCTCAGGGCGTGCACTCAGTGCTCAGTACTTAATCTTGAATCCCTGAGTACTTTCCAGAAAACACCAACCCGACTAAGACTGTCCTTGCGAAATGGCCTCCACTGGTACATTGCCCCAAGTCAACTTAGGCCCTATGTTGGGTGCAGCTCTTGTCAGTGTCATATTTGCAGCCATGTAAGTACACATCCATTGGTGCACTGAGAGTACATTTGAAGTCAGGTCGTTGTGGTCATAAATACAGATTTTTTGAAATCACTATCCTGCAAAGCATCTGCTATGTGAGCTATTAGACCCTCCTCCTCAGGCTAAGACTCACCACATCACGCATCATCAGTACTACACCTATCCAAAAGATCCCATCTTTCTGAAGCTTCTGGTGAGCACTGTAGTCTAAACAAACTGAACAGTGGAATCAATCCTGCTGACTCGACTCTGAACTAGGTTGCCCTAGTATTGTAAGCCCATTTGTGTCTCATGTACTGAAGTGAGCCAACCTTACTGATGTTACAACAGGATCTTGGATATGCTTTTGGTCACCCTTCTTACCCATGGCCTCTACACATATTTTGTGATCAATTTTGATAATCTTGTGGCTGCCTACTTGCTGGTGTGGTAAGCCAGTCCGAGCATGATTCATGCTGAAAAAAAAACTTATAACAAATTTCCTGGATGTTGGTCAATCTCACACAGGAGTATTTCGGTGAGATGTTACCACAAACATTGTCACAAACTTGAGCACACCCTAATACTCAACCTTTCTTTTTGTTTCCTAGAGTGAACCTGTTGTGAGCAGTGTTGTCACCCTCATTGTTCACCTGTGAGTGTTATTGGAAGTAAATATTGGAAGTACAGCTTTCCAATAGCACAGGGACAAGAGGGGATGAACACTTGATGGGAGGCTCACCAAGTATTGAGGGTAATTGGTTGATAGTTCAAATGAGAAGCTTGTAGGTGTGCTTCTGATGTGGATGTGGAACAGGAATGAAGAGAGGATTCTTTGTTAGAGAGAGAAGGGCAGTAAGGCCCTTCTTATATACAGACAGGATGTGTTTGTACCTGTGTACTGTATAGTACCTATAAAAGGTATATCACAGAATGTGATAGAACATTATAGAACAAAGGGAGAGATAAGGTGAGATAGTAAGAATAGTATCCAATAGGAATAATAGCTCTTATCAGAAGAGCACTGCTTCTTATCTATAGTATAATATGAATAGCGTAAGCCTGAAACAACAGCTGACCTATGATGTCATGTGATCAGGCCCAGAATCTGATTATGTAATAGAAGATCAGAAATAGAATACCAGATTCTCAACACTCCTCCTCACTGTTCAGATTACGATGGTTTGAATCGTAAGAGTTGAAGAGCCTTTCTTCCATCTTCAAACTTCTGTTTGCCCAAGTTCTTTGTGAAGAGATCCACAAATTGTTTGTTTGTTGGAACATAGTAAAGTTTGACTTCACCAAACTCTACAGCTTCTTGTACGAAGTGATCAGGAATACAAACATGTTTGGTATGTCCTTCTTGTGCAGGGTTAGAAGCAAGGAATATAGCACCTTGGTTATTGACACATAAAGGAATAGGACCGAGATTAAATCCTAATTCTCCATAGAGATTTTGGATTCACTGTAACTGTTTAGCGGTCTCAATCATACCAATATATTCTGCTTCTGTGGAAGAAAGTGTCACCCAATGTTGTTGTCTACTTAGCCATGAAACAATGCCATTGCCTAAGAAGATGGCATAACCAGTGGTAGAATGTGATGTTTCAACGTCACCAGCCCAATCAGTATCAGAATAAGCAACCAAACCATTTTGGTTACCTGTTGCAGAGTAACGAATGCAGAGCTCTGTAGTAGAGGAAAGATAGTGCACTATATAGAGTGCCTTCTACAAATGTTCTTCTGATGGATTGGAAGAATACTGCGATATCTTGATAACTGCATAGGTGATATCTGGTCTTGTTCCTAGCATGATGTATGACAGTGATCCAATGACCGACTGATAACGACTATGGAGTGATGGATTGGATTCAGCATCGGAAGGTCTCGGATTATATCCAGTAGGAAGAGGAACAGAGACCAGTTTACAATTCTCCTGTGAAAATTGCTTGGCGACTTTCTCCGCATAGTGGGTTTGATCAAGAGTAATTGTTTTACGTTTACGATCTCGTGTGATCCTCATACCTAGGTATTCCTTAGCTTCACCAAGATCTCTTGATTCCCATTGTTTCATGAATGATTTCTTGTGTTCGAGGAGTTTGGTTTTGTTACTACCCATAAAAAGAGCATCATCAATGTAAATGAGAAGAATGATGATCTCGTCACCTATAATCTTAAAATAAGTTCCAGGATCACTAATAGATCGTTGGAAACCCATTTGTTCCAAACTCTTGTGAAGCTGCTTGTTCCACTGAAGGGCGGCTTGCTTAAGGCCATAGATTGCCCAATGGAGTCGACAGACTTTGTTCTCCTGACCCTTCACTATGAAGCCTTCAGGTTGACCCATGTAGGTTTCTTCATCTAATTCTCCAAAGAGGCTACTAGAGAGAAGGTTTCTTCATAGTCTATTTCGAAAACCTGTGTAAATCCTTTAGTGACAAATTGAGCTTTCTTTCAACCGTCAGATTTAACAGCAAATACCCATCTCCCCTTGATGGGTTGACATTCCTGAGGTGGGTCAACCAAAGTCCATACCTTGCGCTTATGAAAAGACTTGATTTCTTCTTTCATGGCATCTTTCCATAGTTTCTGTTCTGATAGTCCAAGTTTCAGTATGTCTTGATACTGCTTGGGAACAGATGAAGTGTCAACAGCCATAAACATGCGATGACGAATCCATGAAGAACTATACATCTGACCAAGATCGTCTTGTTCATTGGTTGGTGTCTTTGGTTCTGAGGAAGTATCCATAGGTTCTGTCTCCTCCTGAATCGTATCAAGACCTTGTTTAAGTGATTTCTCGATCTCTATGGGAGTTTTATTTCCATAGGCATTATCCAGTAATATCTGGGATACAGGTACTTGAGTAGATTGACGTTGCTCAACAGGTGGTCTGAAGGTAGAACGATCCTCAGTAGTAGGATGATATTGATGAGGACGAACTCAAAATTCAGGTAGAGATTCAGATGGATTCTGATGAGGTGGTAACCAGACTCGAGGTGAAGTTCCCGAAGGAAGTTCTCTCTCCTCTTCAGGAGGCGAATCTGAAACCAAGAAGTGTTTGTGATGATGAAGGTCTGTAGAAGAAGACCTAGTTCGCTTTGAGTCAGGTTTATCTCTTTTAGTACCAGGACGTATAGGAGAGGTATGATAAGATGGTGGATCGTTGTTACTAGATTCTGGTGAATCGAAGAAGAGAGGAGATGGAGCATTGGGTCTCCAGGGATCCTCTTCTGATGGCTGTGACTGTTGGAATAAGCAGAAAGGTGGAAAGGTATTTCCTGATCCATGTCCAAGATCAGGAGACAGTGGCAGATTGAAATATTGACTAGGGTGTCCAATTGGATGAGGAATCAATGGTATTGGTATATGTGTATCTCGAGAAGATTCTGGTTTCTCCTGAGATGGTGATTCCATGGGATTGTCAGTTGCTGTAGGGTTTTCATCTTCAACTGGAATAGGGGTTGGTTTGTCTTCTTGACTTCTGGAACAGTTAGGAAAGATATTCTCATCAAATATAGCATTCGTAGAAATGAACACTCATCTCCGTGATTGTGACCAAAAACAGTAGCCTTTGGTATTAGGTTTATATCTGATGAAAATCATCTCCTCAGATTTGGAAGACAACTTATCCTTCCTTTGTTCTGGTGGGATAAAGACGTAAGCAAGAGTGCCAAATACCCTGAAGTATGAAACATTAGGTTTATCTCCATTGAATTGTTCAATGGGCATTTTCCACTGATGATGATGCATTGGTTGGCGATTATAAATATGCAATGCTGTTTCAACAGCATCCTGCCAGAAAGACTTTGGAAGACATGCATGTTGCTGAATAGCTTCAGCTTTCTCGAGAAGAGTTCGATTGAACCTCTCGGCCTGTCCATTCTGCTGAGCAGTATAGGGAACAGAGGTCTGGTGGGTAACACCACTGGAAGAGAAGAACGATTGAAGTTCCTGTCCCAGATATTCCCCCCCTTGGTCAGAACGTACAGAGGTAAGCGAATGACCAGTAAAGGTCTGAGCCCATGACACCATGTTCTTGAAGTGCTGTGTGACAGCATCTTTGTTACGGATAAACACAACAAGCGCATAACCAGAGTAATCATCAATGAAAGTCAGAATGTACTGTGCATGAGAACATGGTTCGACAGGCATTGGACTGACGAGATCTGTATGAACCAGTCCTAAAGGACGTGTGGAATGTTTCTGAGAGGAAACAAATGGCCTATCATGCATCTTCCCCAGGGCACAGCCCTTACAGGGAGAATCGTCAATACCAGACAAATTAATTGGAGGAATACCTTTAACCATTTTGTTGGCTTGACGTAATGCATTCTTCGAAGGATGACCCATCCTTTGATGCCATAGATGATAAGAATCATCAGATCCTGACAAAGAGGAGATAAGACCATTCATAGAAGTAATTGATCATGACTGAATCCAATGAAGGTTATTGCTTGGACACAAGGCAGATGCCTGCATGACCAAGTCTCCCTTTGCGTTCCAGATACTGGACGTCTTGCTATCAATCTCGCATCTATAGCCTTGGCTTGTGAGCAAGGAAATTGATATCAAGCGGTGAGTGGCATTTGGAGTATACCATACTTTCTGTAACACTATCGGTTTCTTTGTAAAACTGTCTTGCTGTATGATGACTTTGCCAGGACTGTATATGGGAATCTTTTGTCCACTTGCAACCTTAGCATAGTGGACTCTAGATCCAATGTGAGAGAAATCATCTTCGAAAGGTGAGAGATGATCAGTACAACCACTGTCAAACATCCAGTGGTTTCTGGCGAAGTCTGAGTTAGAATCTCCTCCTAGCACGAAAGCACCATGATAATAGTCAAGGACATTGTCATTGTCATAGCCATCTAGTACAGCATTACTGGTGTACTGCAACCATGGTCCTATGTACTGTGGTTGTTCCACAGGTATCTCTCTGACAGGAGGCACAGGGAGCCAGGTTGTTGCATGATCAATGCGATCTACATTCCCAAATGATGAAGTATTAGAAATGAGTCCATTGAGTGACAAAGTAACCTTTTTCTTCTTCTCTCTCCTTTTCCCCTTGAATATGGTTGAAGACTTCTCAGAAGGGGGATTCTCTGAAGAAGTCCCTTCAAAAGGGCATGGTAGAAGGTCCGGCCATATCCACATTCATGCCATTATCCTCTTCCATCTGCCATCCTGGATCTGTGATAATGCTGCTGGATTCTTCCATCTCGAAGTCGTCTTCGATATGATCCATAAATCTAGAGGTAGGATCAAAATCTTCTTTGGCAGGTTCTTCCTGTATGACCTCATTGGCAAAGCCAATAACCTTGTTAGCTCTACCTTTTCCCTTTTCCTGCTTCCGCTTCTGAGCCCATGCCTTGTTCTGCTTACCATTCAGCTTGTTAGACCAACTTGGACCCTTCTTCTTCTGAGAAGGTCTGGCAGATGGCTGCTGTTGGTAGGGTTGGTAACTGCTACCCTGACTTTGGTATGGTAGTCTCTGGTAAGAGGGATTCTGGTTCCTTCATTGATTTTGCTGTGGAGGACCGTGCTGTATGACAGCAGTTCTGTTAGCAGAACTATCTTTGGATTCCAAATTGGAGATCCTTGAAGCAAGAGGCTTGGAATGGTGGGTGGAGCGAAGGTTGACTTCAGACAGTATGCGCTTGGTAATGTTGTCCATATTGAAGTCGGCTTCTGCAATGGTAGTGGTAAGGGTAGAGGATAGAGTGTGAAAGTCGTCAGGAAGTAGGGTTAGCAAAAGCATTGCCCTAAAGTTCTGAGGAAGGTTGAGACCAGCAGTCTGAAGCTGTGCAAACAGCTGAGTGACATGGCTAATGTCTTGAGTTGCAGATTTGACATGAATATGACAGCGAGTGATGGTGTGGAAGAGTTGGAATTGGCCAGTGAGACCAGCAGTACCAAAAAGGCTAGCAAGCTTGTCCCATAACCCTTTGGCAAGGGATACGGGGGTAGCTGGAGCTGCCCAGTCCTCCTGGACATGACTGATCAGTGAGTCATCGATAGTGGATGCAATGAAACCATTGATTCGCTTATCTAGTAGCTTCCACTTCGCCTGATCGGCAGCATCAGCCATACCAGCAAAGAGCAAGGTTCCATCAATCATGCCCCAGACAGAGTACATCTGGAGGGTGGAGCGAAGTTGAATGACCCAGGTTTGATAGTTGGACTGGCCAACAAGGAGAGGAATGCAACCCATGTTACACTCGACCCAGGTAGGATCGGACGTAGCCCTTGAAGGTGTAGGGAGGTCCTAAGTGTCAAGGTTCAAGTGTATTTCATGGACGCATAAGCAATCATGTGATGCGGGGGAATCCACTGATGTGTAAGGTGATCAAGTGGCAAAGTGAGTCATCCAGCGATCAAGCGTGAAGTAACGACATAGGCACAGAGTACAGATGTGCTAAGGCAATACTGACCATCCTCAGGTTCAAGGGATCTATGGTTGCAGAGGTGAGTGCGTAGCGGATGATGGGTGACGGAGATGAAGGGACGAAAGGACAAGGACCTTGTTGATTGCAGAGATGCTAAGGTAAGACAAGGGAGGTCTAAGTTAAGGATCTTCTGCTGCAAGAGCACAGGTATTTATACGTAAAGGATCTGCGCACGGACCATGAGAAGGGGTAACTAAGAATGGAAGTGGAAAAGGGTTAACGCATTGTACAATAAGAGGAGCCAATGAGAAGACGACGCATTACTAGAATTACAAACAGAAGGGCAGAGATGAAATGTGCAGTCGATGGCGTAATGACTGTGGACTGCAGAGTCACGTGAGGGAAACAGCAATTGCCAACTGGATAAGGTCACGTGAGACGGAGTGAAAAGGAAAGCGTATGAGGCAGGAGTCGAACGAGCGACTCATATGAATACAGCGTATAGCTAAGAAAGTTAAGGAAAGAAAAGGTAGTCCAGGATGAATCGTAACAACCCATGGTAGTGGAGTTGATCTTGAGTTCAGTGGAAGTGGGAAGAGCGGCCATGGTAAAAGGCTAGAGGAGATCTGCAAAAGCATCATCAGCAAAGAACAATTCATAAACCAATGAGATGAAGGAGAAGGAAGTTGGAATGAATAAATTTCCCGAGCCCATTGTCAAACTTTTCCTACAATACTGTTTTCCTTTTCCAGACTTTCTGAGCCAACATTTCCAATGATCATCCTTTGTAGTGCGTCGAGGTTGTTACAATTTTTCTT
The DNA here is from genome assembly GCA_038092875.1 of Lanmaoa pseudosensibilis. NCBI lineage: Eukaryota > Fungi > Basidiomycota > Agaricomycetes > Boletales > Boletaceae > Lanmaoa > Lanmaoa pseudosensibilis. The sequence goes on along the minus strand of JBBPRF010000446.1, from coordinate 6,522 downwards.
CTCTCTTCATGTGTTGTCCTCTTCCTCTTACACAGTACTCGCACCACTTGGCGGGGTACACCCAGTCGTCCCCATACCACTTTCCTTCTCCTTACAAATACCATTTTCCCCCTCTTTTCACCGCTATTCTAACGACCCTTATCTTCAGCCTTATTTGTATCTTTGGACTCTATCTCCTACGCCATTTCTCTCACAACGGTGAGTGTTCCCCGCTTTCCATATGTTTCCATAGTCTTCTTTTCCTGATCATCTCTTGGTCCGTGCATGTTGATCCCCCTTATATAAACTCTTCATTTACACTTGTATTCCTCATTCTCGATCTTCGCAATACAAGTGTAGTCTTGAATCACCCTTGAACCTCTTGAGTCTAAGTCAAATCCCCTTCGGCTTCCATTACCCTGGGAGTTCCCCTTGATAGATAAGCTATTGGACGTCAGTCTCTTTGTGAGTATCGCCCAACTAGTCTTGTCTCTTTGTCTTGCGGATTAAGTGGACATCGGTCTCTTCGTGAGTATCACCCGCCTAGTCCACAAATCTTTGTATGCTTCGCGTAACAAAAGATCGAGAATCTCTTCAGCCCCACCTTTTTAGGTGAAGGGCCCCCACCATTATCACCACGAGTCGCTTCGGACGTTGAAAGCGTCAACCCATAGCACCCCCTCCTGAAGAGGACAAAGACATTGAAATCGGAGACGACACCACTCCCAGTACCCCACAGTCAGTGTTATCACAACTTCCAGCGATCCCTAGTATTCCTAGCATCACCCAACAAAACTACATACCCTCCTTCGCTTTAGAAGCCTCCTTGCCCCAGCCACCACCTTTGACCCCAGCACCTACCATGTCTAGAGTACCCAAACTCAAAGCCGCCCTTCCTGCTGACTTCTCAGGCAAACCTGCCGACGCATCCAAATGGATCAAAGCTATGAAGGCCTACTTCGCCCTGAACCAATCCCTGTATTCCTCCGACAATGATAAGATCATGACAACCCTCAACAAGATGAGCGAAGGACGAGGAGCCAACTTTGCTGAGATGTGGTACAATAAAATGGTGGATCAAACCATCACCACAGGGAAGACATTCCCAGACTTCTGCGCCAACTTCAAGTCCACCTTCTACCCCTTTGACACCAAGGCCACCGCCTGCCTTGAGCTCACCAAGCTCACCCAGAAGTCCTCCTGCTCCGCAGATGGAACCACCAACAACGGTTTCCAGCAGTACATCACCGACTTTCAGAACCTCGCTGCCAAAGCAGGCATCACAGATCACATCACTCTCATCGACCAATTCTCGCTTGGCCTAGACCAGCAACTCGCCACCATGATCCTCTCCATGTCCCAGATCCCCACCACCATCGACAAATGGATTGAACATGCTAAGACCTTCCATGGTCAGAAAATGCGCATCCTCGCTTTAAAGAAGGAACGCTTCACCCCTTCATCCTTCAATCGTACTTCAGAACGAGATCCCAATGCCATGGACATCAATGCCACCACCACAATCAAGAAGCTTACCCCAGTCGAATGAGCTCATTGCATCATGGAAGGTTGCTGCTTCCACTGCCGACAGATGGGCCACAACAGCACGAACTGCTCTAAGTTCCCTTCAAAGACACCTCCAAGAAACACACAACACATCCATGCCTCTACCACCAAAGAAACCCCACTGCCTCGCTCTCAGCTAGATGAATATGTCAACTCACTCAAGACTTCTGGAAAAGAGAAGACGGAAATCCTATCTATACTCAAGACATGTTATGAGGAACCATCAGAGGAAATAGCTTCTATCACGGTGTCCCCAGAACGCATCCAGCAGGCAAAGGATTTTTAAAAAGGAGAGTCGCTCTGATGTCTTCTCTCCTTAACATAGATAATGTACTTGTAGCCCCCCAGAATGAAAGAACCATTCATCTCCCAGTTACGCTGCAAGGAACAACCAAAACTGTCGAAACCTCTGCCCTCATTGACTCAGGAGCAACAGGAAACTTCATTGACTCTCGCCTCCTATTGGTGGGATTCAAACTCTCTAAGTTGGACAACCCCCTCACCACCTACAACGTTGATGGAACTGAAAACCGGAGAGGCACCATCAAGTGGAACGCCCAAGTTCCCCTTTACTTGCAAAAGTTTTCTGACAACAACAAACTCATGGTCACTCGTCTCAGTTGCCCCCAGATCATCTTAGGAATGCCCTGGCTCCAGAAGTGGAATCCCACCATTGATTGGAAAACCTATTCGATCACCATGAAACATTCTCACAACAGCTACGACTTGCACGGATACTCGGCCGATCCGGATCTTGAAATTGCTAAACTCCTTCTTCAAAGGTAATCCCAAGGGGTTGAGAGGTCTCTTCGTGAGTATCCTCCCTCGAAAGGAACCTCTGGCGAAGAAATACAATCCATGGAAATCGATAAGCCAACCAAAGACACCATCCCAAGCTTCTGCAAGAACTATGCAGATGTTTTCTCTGAAACCCTCTTTGAGAAGCTCCCACCCCATCGCTCTTTTGATCACAAGATTGAACTCAAAGACTCCTTTGTCCCAAAGGTCACCAAGGTCTACCCACTCAACCCATTGGAAAAGGATGAATGTCGAAAGATGATCGACGAACATTTAAAGACTGGCCGAATTGTCCCCTCTCACTCCCTCCAAGCCTCATCGCTCTTTTTTGTCAAGAAGGAAGACAGTTCCCTCCACCCAGTTCAAGATTATCGATACCTTAACTCTCACACCATCCGGAATGCTTACCCTCTTCCCCTCATTCCCGAACTCATCAATGATATGAAGGATGCTACTTACTTCACCAAGTTCGACGTCCAATGGGGATATAATAACATACGCATCTGAGAGGAAGACCAATGGAAGGCCACCTTCATCACCCCTTTTGGTCTCTTTGAACCGACAGTCATGTTCTTCGGTTTCTGCAATGCTCCTGCCACATTCCAAGAGTTCATGAACCATATCTTTGCGGACATGTTGGCAGAAAGATGGCTTAAGATCTATATGGACGACCTCGGAATTGCAACAAACGGCTCTCTCTCCCTCCATCACGAGCGAACGTGTCACGTCCTTCAATGCCTCTGGGAACATGGCTTATCTTTGAAAATATCGAAGTGCTCCTTTGACCAACCAACTATGAGGTACCTAGGAATGATCATCGGCCAGGGAATTATTCGCATGGACCCAAAGAAAGTCACTGCCATCAAAGATTGGAAACCTCCAACCTCCGTAAAAGGGGTTCGCTCACTCCTAGGCTTCGCAAACTTCTACCGAAAGTTCATCCCAAGCTACTCCGATATCATCGCCCCCCTCACCCTCCTCACCTGCAAGGACCAGCCCTGGGTCTGGTCTCCATTACAACAGCGAGCATTCAACTGACTTTGCGATATCTTTATCTCCGTCCCGGTCATTACAATCCCAGATGTATCCAAGCCCTTCTCCCTCATGACAGACACCTCCCTCCTAGCCACAGGTGCTGTCCTCATGCAGTGTGACGCCAACAGAGACAAACACCCCTGCACTTATTTTTCCAAGACGTTCTCCCCCACTGAATGCAACTATGACATATACGATCGCGAACTCCTCGCGGTCATCTACGCATTAGCTGAGTGGAAAACATTATCTCCAGGGAACTTCACATCCAGTCACCATCATCACCGACCACAAAAATCTCTCCTACATCCGCGATCCCCGTAAACTCTCCCGCAGACAAGCTCACTGGGCTCTCTTCCTCCAGGATTTTGACATTGTCTGGGCTGTCACTCCAGGCTCCCAGATGGGCCCTGTGGACGCTCTCTCTAGATGAGATGATGTCGACACCTCAGCAGACAATGCCGACTCTTCCATCGTACCAGACCTGGTCGTTTTCAATGCACTTGATCTGTCCCTCACATGTCATATCCAATCCTCCTCTTTCTCAGACCCCTTTGTCTTGAAAGCTCTGGCAGCCCTCAATGAGGGCTCTTCCCTGTTCATTCGTTCCTCCCTCATAGACTGGTCTTTCGACAACGGACACCTTTATTTTAAGGGTTGTATGTATGTTCCCCCCTTGGCTCGTTCCGCTCTCCTCCACTCCATCCACTCCTCACCTCTCTCCGGACATATGGGCATTTTCCGCACCAAAGCCATTTTGGAACGTGACTTTTGGTGGCTGGGCCTCTCTTCCTTTGTCAAACACTTTGTAGATGGCTGCACTGTCTGCCAGCAGAACAAGGTTAACACCCATCCTACAGTTCCCCCTTTATCTCCCATCCCTTCTGCGACTGCTCTTTCATTCAAGCAATTGTCTATAGACCTGATCATGGACCTCCCCTCTTCCCACGGTCATGACTCTATCTTGGTCGTGGTCGACCATGGCCTTACAAAGAGGGTAATCCTCATTCCATGCTCCAAATCCATCGATGCAGCAGGCATAGCCAATCTATTCTTCCACAATGTCTTCAGACGTTTCGGCCTCCATGACTCCATCATCTCGGATAGAGGTCCCCAGTTCACTTCAGCATTCACAAAAGAACTTGCTTGCCTCCTGAAGTATGATGTTTGCTTATCCACAGCTTACCATCCCTAGACTGATGGTCAAATGGAACGAACCAATCAGGAGCTAGAAACATATCTTCGGATCTTCTGTACAAATCAACCCTCCTCATGGTCCGAAACCTTAACAGCAGTGGAATTCCATCATAACTCCGCCCCTCACACATCAACCAAGAAGTCCCCTTTCTCCTTACTCTACGGATTTGACCCACGCTCATATCCACCCCTCAGCAAAACCTTCTTACCCGCTCTAGAAGCATAACTCTCTTCCCTAGATGAAGCCAGAAAGGAAGCCTTAGCTGCCCATGAATCCACCTGAAAGCTCATGGCTTTCCGGACGACCAGTTGCTTTACCCCCTGGAAGGTAGGCGATAAGGTATGGCTCGAAGCCACCCACCTATGGCTCCATTACCCTTCTCGAAAGCTTGCTCCTAAGCGACATGGTCCCTTTGAAATCATCCATGTCCTTTCCTCATTAACTTATCAGCTCCGCCTTCCCTCCACATGGAAGATACACGATGTCTTCCATGCCTCGCTTCTATCCTCTTATTGGGTCAGTGAAGCACATGGACCTGCGTTCTCATCTCCCCCACCTGACATTATAGATAACGAAGAAGAGTGGGAAGTCGAAGTGATAATAGCCCACAAGGGTCCCCAATCATGTCGTCAGTACCTGACCACATGGAAGGGTTACTCATCATCCGAAAATATGTGGGAACCCGAGTTTAATCTCCGTCACGCTCCCACTATCCTCACAGCATATAAACGAAAGCACCACCTTTGAGTTGGGTCATCAGCCAATCGACGGTCTCTCCATGAGCATCTCCTGCCTGAACCCAAGCCCCATTGTATGCTCTTTTTCTATGTCAATATCCTTCACTATGTCGTTCCTATCATCCTCCATCGCCTCATCCCCCTTATCTTCATCCTCGAGCCTATCATCACCCTTACATTCTCGTCATGTCTATCCTTTGCTCTTGCCTGAATATGGGGTCCACTTGCTCTACACCACAGTCCTAGACTCCCCCATTCTTCTCCACCAAATTGAAGAAGACCCCCTTTTTCAAGATGATACTATTTCTCAAGATCTTATTCGTACCTACCATGGAATCTCCCGTGCTCAATTAATGCTTCACACAGCTGAGTCTCCAGATCTTCCTCTTTGCTTTGCTTTAGGAGACACCCTGCGTCATCTTTTCAACGCTTTACATAGTCATGGTTTTGGAACCTTCATCACAGCTCTTCCTACCATTATGATTTACCCTACCTTTCATCGTATCTACCTTTCCCTTCCCCAAGACCAACGTGATGCCTATCTTCAACGACTCGATAATACTCTTAGCCCTGTAAATTCTTCCATTCGTCTTACCCCGGGACAGGACCCTCTTCCTATCCCTGCTCCTGCTCCTCCTCTTGCTGCTAGACTCTCCTCCCCCCCTCTGTCCACCTCAGCAACCCTCGTTGACTCTGACGAAGCTGATCAGGACTCCCACTCGGACTCTGATGATGAAGAAGCTATCCGCACCATCCCAATCCCACGGGAATGCCCCCGAACCTATCTGCTTGGTAGCTCTTGCACCCTATCCTCTCCTTTTCGTGTCCTACCAGAACCAGAGCAGATTAACACCCATCCAGCTTCTCCCTCCACCGAGTGTCATCACTGCTACCATCGAGGCCACTATCAGTTCAACTGTTCACAATACCGTTGCCCGCATTGTCACATCCTCACCCCGGGTCATCCTGCCCGCTGTTGCCTTATTCAGAGGTGTGACTACTGTAATAACTGGGGCCACACCAATCGCTTCTGCCCCCATCATAACTGCGGAAGTTGCAATGCACCTGGTCACATCATTGGTGACTGTCCGCGTGAACGTCTATCAGTCTTGCAGGCCACGGCAGTTTATGGGGGATCCCAGGTCCCTGGCGTTTGAGTTGGGGGGTAGTCTGATCATTGAGCCAGGGGCTCAATTGTACAGTGGGGGTAAT
>JBBPRF010000445.1:0-23765 GCA_038092875.1 Lanmaoa pseudosensibilis | reverse complement strand
TACCCCCGGCGACTGATGAACACGCACGATCACTAATCCATATACCTTGGAGGGAGAGATCCAACAGAGTCGGGTTCTCGTAGATGTAGTTTGTGATGTCTATGAAAGATGAGTCTTGTTTGAGATCACCTCTGTTCGTGCAACTTACAAGGAACATACATCCCAGCATACTAGCCAGAACATGATCCCTTAGTTGCCCATCTCACCAATGAATAGAGGAGACACTCACACTTTCACCTGTGAGCCAGAGTTTCTTTCCCTTCAGTTTGGAGAATACTTCCAGGAACTGTTGCATAAATCCAATGAGCTGTTCAGCAAGTTGGTCCTCATTCTCGATATTTGGAGTCCCTTGGGAGAATCCAGTCCTGACTGGTTGCTCAACCCAGAGAACAGAGGAGAGGTTGTCAAAAGTTGAGGTCCAGAGCAGAGTGGAGCTAATCAGAGTGGAGTAAACCAGAGCTCAGCTGCTGCCTAAGACAGGAGAGAACAACTGTATTAATTACCTAATCAGAGTGGAGTAAACTGGAGCTATGGTACATTAGTCTAACAGTTGATATAAGTAAGTAGAAGTTAACTCACCTCAGCTGCTGCCTAAGACGGGTGAGAACAACTGAGGTGTCTGGGAATGAAGTGAAGGGTTTATGTACTATGTGGTGAAGGCACACTTGTACCTGAATAAGTGTCAGGGAAATAGAATCCAGAGAAAATGGCATAAAGGGTATGTAAGGGACATTACCAAGTAGTAATGTCATATTGTAAGAAGAAACAAAGCTCTGGAGTTGGTAGTCCAACACTCTGGAGTGATAGCAGAGTCTATGAAGTGTCTCTGGAGGTCTGGAGTTCCAAAACTCTGCTTGGAGTTAGTGGTATTTTGTCAGAGGTTGGTCCAGCTATATCGTTGACTGTCACCTTTGCTTGGCCCCATGACCACAAAAGGGGCTAAGTGACCACATTAGAACCTCACATGAAGTTGGGATGGAAGACACTTACACCGTTCTCTTGGAGAAGACCCTCAAGCGAAGAGCATCTGGGGCCACCATTCATCCTAAACCAAGATCTAGTTCATGCTTGTTGATTTGAATAGCTACTATACCAAAAGATGAGGTCATTGAGACTCCCTTCAGGGCTGTGAGGGAAGAACTAGAAGAGTCAACAGATCAACATTCCATGAACTTAGCTAAGTAGGCATCATCCCACAGTCATCAGGTGCCAATGCAAAGGTGTATGGAAACACTACTGATTCAAAGCTCTCTTGGACTCTGGTGCTATGCACATTTTTATTGATAAGGACTACATGTTACATCATGGAATTCCTTTTTATACCCTAGAGAACCTGATCAAAATACAGAATGCTGATGGATCAGAAGGTGCCATTGGGCAGATCCAATACACAGTAACTTTGATCGTGGAAATCACTGGGCATTATGAAACCATAGATGCTTATATTTCTAAACTGGAAACTTACCAGATGATCATCAGATATGACTGGCTTTACTGCCATAACCCCAAGATTAACTGGACTGAGAAAATCATTTCCTTTCCTTGTTGTACTCAATACTATAAAATTATGGGAACTGAATCCTTTGTAGATAAACACTTCACTCCCACAGACTCTATCCTTTGTACTATAGAAGAAGGACTAACAGAACAGGTACCTGAGGTTTACCATGAATTCCTCAATGTCTTCTCGGAAAAATAATCTGAGTAAATGCCGACAAGAAAGCCTTGAGATCATGCCATAGATTTCAAGCCAGACTTCATTCCAAAGAAGGGTTAGGTAATCCCATTATCCAATGTTGAAATGGATGAAGTTCACATATTCATGGACAAAGAAATGTGAAAAGGGTATATTAAACTTTCTAAATCCCTACAGACCTCACCTGTTTTCTTTATATTCAAAAAGAATGGAAAGAAGAGAATGGTTATTAACTACTGTTATCTTAATGAAGGCACCATCAAGAACTCCTATTCCTTGCCTTTGATTCCACAACTTATCAATTATTTAAAGAATGCTGATATGTTTACTGCCCTTGACTTATGTTGGGGGTATAACAATGTTTGGATCAAAGAAGGTGATGAATGGAAAGGTGCTTTTGTAATCCCAGTGCTTTTGTAATCCCAGTCAGTGCTTATGAGCTGATAGTAATGTATTTCACAATAACTAACTCGCCCCCTACCTTCCAACAAATGATGAATGATATATTTAATGACATGTATGCAGTGGTAATCCAAGTGGTCTGGTGACTGTCCACCTTAATAATAACTTCTAGCATGATGGATATTAAGAATTTTATGGGCTTTTGATAGGCCAATATTGCTTCCACAGGGCTGAAATTTGTCCTGAATATTGAGGACTATCATATCATTGAGTATACAAGCCAGCTGTATTGATTTTTGTGTTGCACAGCTCCATAACATGTTGTATTACCTTTTACATAAATATGTCATCTATACTAATATATTGTATGAGATATTGAAGTTGGATTGTAGGAATTTTGAGGTGTGGATATTGAATGGATGATGTTATAGTTGACCAGAAATAATTAAGAGCATGAAGTTAATGTAATAAAATGGATAAAACAGTCTAACTAATATATTTGTCTATACACTATATTCATATAGGGGATGTTATGGAGCTGTGAAACACAAGAATCAATACAGCTGGCTTGTATACTCAATTATATGATAGTCCTCAACATTCAGGACAATTTTCAGCCCTGTGGAAGCAATATTGGCCTATCAAAAGCCCATAAGATTCTTAATATCCATCATGCTAGAAGTTATTATTAGGGGTGGACAGTCACCATACCACTTGGGTATGGTAGAATCAAGTGTAATCATCTTTCCATTGATGGTATACTCATTTAGAACAGTATCCAACATGACTTTATCTTCAGATTAATCCAATTTCAAAAAATCAAGCTTATTATAAATTTAATGAATAATAATGAATTCTATGGTGACAGTAATGGGAGATATAGTGCTAATTTTATGTAGCTACATTATATGAGCAATATTGAGTCAGACAATAGCCAATCTCCCATGATCTGACTGAGAAAGTATTAAAATTGTAGAATAGAAATGTTGCTCAAATAAGTGTCCCAATGACATGTCATTTTGATTTGGTTATATCTTGGTGCCATGGAAACAAAAACACGTAACTAAGGGCTCATATTCAGGGCAAGGGTTAGGGCTATTGATGACCCTGCAAGGGTTAAAGCTAATTCCTTTTGGTTCTCTTGCAAATATCAAGTCTTTCCAAAATAGCACAACATTGGGACACTTTTTTGAGCCACTGTATCTAGAAGGCACAAAGCATGATTTTGAAGTTTGGAATGGCCATGCTAATTTGCAATACTTTATGAAGGCACAGGACCTTAACCAGCACCAAGTGCATTGGGCACAATACCTATCCTGCTTTAATTTCAAATGGCTCCACATAGCCAGTTCCACCACGGGAAACGTGGATGCCCTTAGCCAAAGAGAAGATCACACACAGGACATGGAAGATGACAACAAGGGAGTGATTGTAATCCTGCTGGAGAAGACTAGGACTACTGTCCTGAGTGCCGATGAAGGCAAACAAATCAAACAAAGAATTAAGAACACCACCTCAAAGATAAGAGAGTCTGACATGCAGAAGCTACATATGCAACAAGCAGAACGCTTGCAGTCGCTGGTCACCCAGGAATAGAACAGACCCTAGAGCTCCTAGATTGGAGTTACTTTTGGCCAGGAATGGCTACACTTGTGAAGGATTACATATCACACTATGACAGGTGCATGCATATTAAGGGAAGTAATTTAGCCCCTTACAGCAAGCTCAAATTCCTGGACATGCCAGATATGCCTTGGATTGATGTCACTGCAGACTTTACCACAGATCTACCCCTAAGTCAAGGAAAGGATTTCATCCTGGTTGTTGTGGACAGATTCTCAAAAGAAGTTGAGTTCATACCATGCAACAAGATCATGACCACTCTAGAGACAGCTCACCTATATTTACATAATGTTTGGAAGAATCACAGACTTCCAAGAAGTATTGTGACAGATTGTGGGCCACAGTTCACCTCGCAGGTTATGAAAGACCTCTGCAAGCAACTTGGCATCACCCCTAAACTATCTACCACTCATCACCTGCAGATGGACAGGCAGATGGAACATATGAACTGAGATCTCCAGCAGTATCTCTGGTTATTCACAGCCAAAAAGCAAGATAAATGGGTCAATTGGTTACCAATTGCCCAGTTTAGCTATAATGCAAAGAAGCAAGCTTTGACACAAAAGTCACCCTTTGACATCATGTGTTCCTATATGCCAAGAATGGGCATGAAACAACACATTTCCAAGGCACCAGCTGCTTTGGAATTTGCTGATGCTATGGCAAAGACACTTGAAGAGACTAGAAGTAATATGAAAAAGGCCCAGGAACAAATGAAGGTCCAGGCCAACAAACACCACACTGATGCTCCACACTATGTGATCAGAGATAAAGTGTGGCTATCTACTGATAATTTATGGCTGACACACACATCAAAGAAGCTGTCAGAACAGTTGCTCAGTCCTTATGAGATCACCAAGCTGGTTGAAAGTAATGCAGTCAAGCTGAAGCTTCCCTATTCTATGGAAATTCATCCTATTGTGAATATCTCTTGGGTTAAGCCCTACAAAGATAGGCTACCAGGACAGACTGTTGACCAGCCTGGTCCCATTGAGGTTACTGAGGATAGGAATGAAGTTTATGAAGTTGAGTATATTGTCAACTCCTGACTGAAGGGATGACAACTCAAATATTTAGTTCACTGGAAGAGCTACATGGATACAAACAGGACTTGGAAACCTGCCAGGAATTTGGAAGATGCCTTGGAGGTGATAGCCAAATTTCACAGGACTAACCCAAATGCTCCTCAATGACTCTGCATGGCTTACCTAGACTTGTTAGGTTTATTTAAACCTTATGAAAATGTGACCAACACCCCTGATTTGGAAGCACCCTTTGATTGCCTGGAAGTCGATCCTTAGAAGGGGGGTAGTGTTACAAACATCCATTTTCACCTCTTATCATTTCATCTTATCTTATCAGTGACACATGGTTATCTAATCACTGACAATTTATCTTATCATTTAGACTTAGACATTTCTGCACTCATGGACACACTACACTATAGATTCACCTGGATCTCTGATCCCCTTCACCCATGCACAGTTTCACTTTCATTTCCACACTGTGCATGGCTATGTTCTTCCATTCTGCCACACCTCATGGTGGGCATATGTTTTCCTTTCATTCAATCACCATGTGTTTCCCTCCTGTTCAATTTTTCATTCCATGGCTATGATTGATGCATGCACTCAATGCATTGCTTGGACTACTATTGTATTGCCCTATGCCCCTATCTAGATTATGCACAAACATGTACAAACCCTAGAGTAATATTTAAAGGCCAAAGCAGCCACCAGAGAACTTCAGTCAAGTTCTCTTGGAGTCTTTCCTCTAGACCACCTTGGAATTAGACTCAGTCCCTTTCCATTCTCCTTCCTTTTCATCAGTGATCAGCCTCTGTAGATGCTCCCATCTTTGGAGTTGTTTATAGGTTGTTTCAGAAAGTCCACTTGGAAAGTGTAGTAAAGTGTATAATTAGCTATGGTGAAAATCTACTAGAAATGTGTCTTGGAAAGTGTAGCATTAGCTTAGGCAAAAGTGTACTGAAAAGTGTAGGATTAGCTATGGTGAAAACCTAGGCAGAGTGTACCAAAAGTGTAGCAAAAATCATGGACTAGGGTATGGTGAAAATCTAGAAAATTCTGCATTGATTTTGTTTGATTGTATTACTGGTGAGTGATGGTGAAAACATTGGTTGCAAATGAGTTAGCATGGGATTGGATTAGCTTAGGCAAGAGGCTAGTAAGAATATAGCTAAGATATGGCGAAAATTCACAAATGCCTTGATTTTGCTTGATTTTACTTGGTTGTGGGGTATGTGGGCAGAAATAAAAAACCTAACCCTATACAATTGAGAAAAGATGAATCCTGGCAAGACAGAAAACCAACTCTAACTGTGAGACAGAAGACCAAACCTAATCTTGTACATTACTGCAATGCTAATGCTAGTTGGGTAGCTGTTACAACTTTTTTCCATGGGCTCCAGGAGAGTCGCTTCCCCTTCTGTTTCTCCCTTCTTCATCTTGACTTGGATTTCATCTACAACTTCTTTGACAGTCTAGTTCTCAAGTATTAGATCTAGATGTCTCCTTTTTGTGCCACCCATGGACAGCCTCATTCCTTTCAAGGAAACCCCTTCACATGTTTTTTTTGTTTCCCCTTATCCAGTAGATTGCTGTGGCACACCACTTGGTCTGTGCTTCACAACCATCCCTATAAATATGCTACTCTCATACTACTATTCCCTAGCTAGTTCTACGCAATTCAAGTGTAGTTTCTAGTCTTCCAGCCTTATTGATTGTGATTTTAAGTGCTGAGATCTTCCTTCGCTCTATGAGACTGAGACCTACTCCAATAAGTGGTCGCTATAGCTAGAAAGTACACTTCAGCATGACAGTAGGATAGGGTCTACCAAGGGTTTTGTTGAGTTTGTTGATTTTGCTTGATTTTTTTTGATTTTTTTTGCTGGTGAGTGGGGGTGAAGGGGGGGAGCTGGATTAATTTTTTTATCAATTGTCTCTGTCAAATGTAGTGTTCTACTGTCAAAAAGTGTAGGATAACCCTTGGTGTAAATCTAGAAAAATGCTGCTTGACTGTAGTAGGATAATGCAAAAATGTAGAAGAATTGGTCTTGAAATGTGCTCACAATGTGGAGAAAAGTGTAGGAATGTGTAGCATTAGTTTAGGTCAAGGTCTGATTGCAAAAGTGTAGCAAAGTGTAACTTTGGTTAAGGTTTGACTTGGAAAGTGTAGAAAAGTGTAGAAAAGTCTACTGAAATGTGTAGGATTAGCTATGGTCAAGGTCTCACTTGCAATGTGTTCAAAAATGCGAAATTCTGTTCAAATTTTCCTTTCTTGGGTGCTGACATCATCATGGCTGTGTTCCCCTTGAAATTACCTTTCTGGTGGTCTCACATTCATCACATTGCCTTTTTGAGTCACTGACATCATCATGGCTGTGTTCTCCTCAGCATTTCCTTTCTGGAGCTGATCCAATTTTCTTTTTTGGCTGCTGACATCATCATGGTTGCATTCACCTCAAAATTTCCTTTTTGGTGGTCTATCAAAGTCTACATTAGCTATGGCAAAAATGTCCCTTGCTATTATGCAAAGTGTACAACAATAGAGATACTCCTATGAAGTAGCACTAGTTGGGTGATACTCACGAAGAGACTGACGTCTGCTAGCCTACAAGGATAAGGAGTTCGAGGGCAAAGAAGTCGAATGAGGATCAACTTAGGACAAAGGGTTCAAGGTGATTCAAGAAGACGATAGGTACACGACTTATATAGTGTGTACTAGTGCACATGGACTAAGAGATAAGGGAGACATAGATGGAAAAGAAGATCATAGAAGTATGTGGAAAGTGGGAAAGACTAGTTGTTGTGGGAGAAACGGTGGAGGAGACGTAAGTCCGATGATAAGGTTAACAAAAAAAACAAAAGAAATACAGAGAGACAGTGTTCGTAAGTAGAAGGTATGCAGCATAGGGTCGACCAGGGGTGCCTCTCCAAGTCATGCAAGTACCGCATACTAGAAAGAGTAGAAGACAGAAGGAAAGAAGGAAAATTGTAACATTACCCCCATCGAACAATTGAGCCCCTGGCTCAAGAATCAGGCCTCCTATTCTCCAGGGCTCAGACTCCTGGGAGCGAAGGTCCTCCGTAAATTGCCAGCAACTGAAAGGCAGATAGACATTCATGTGGACAGTCATGAATGAGGTGACCAGGCAAATCACAAACTCTGCAGTTGTGATGGGGGCAGAATCTGTTAGTATGACCCCAGTTGTAACAATAGTCACATCTCTGTACAAGACAAGATCAGGCAGGATGGCCCAGGGCTGGAATGTTACAATGTGGGCAGCAGTATTCAGAACATTTGAAGTGATAGTGACCCAAGCGATGGCAATGATGGCATTCTGTGGAGGGCGAGGATGGTCTAAGCTGAGCACAGTCTGGTATTGGTAGGACTTGAAACGGTGAGGAGAGAGTACAATGGCCATCAAGCTGATATACCTGGGGTTTCTCTCAAGGAACAGGAATAGTATTGGCTGTGTGGGGAGCATCATCAGAGGCAATGAGGGTTGGGGCGGCAGAAGGAGGAGGGGAAGAAAGTCTGGTGGCCAAAGGAGGAGCAGGAACTGGGAAAGGAAGGGGCTTTTGTTCCAGGGCAAGACAAATTGAAGAGTTCATAGGGCTAAGAGTATCGTCTAAACATTGTACATATAAGTTGTACTGGTCTTGGGAAAGGGAAAGATATATGTGGCAGAAGGTAGGGTAGATGACAGGAGGAGGAAGGGCGGTGATGAACATTCCAAAACCGTGACCATGAAGAGCGTTGATAAAATGGCGAAAGACATCACCTAAGGTGAAGTGAAGGGCAGCATCTGGAGATTCAGCTGCATTGATCAACAGTTGGGTTCTAGAGGCTCCATGGTAGGCACAGATAAGGTCTTGGCTGACAGTGTCTTCATGGAAGAGGGGCTCTTCTTTGATGTTTCAGAGAATGACAGGAGAGTCTAGGACTGCAGTGTAAAGTGAGTGGACCCCATGTGTGGGCAAGAGCAAAGGATACACACTTCTTGAACGCAAGGGAGATGACAGGCTGGAAGATGAAGACAAGGGGGATGAGGCAATGGAGGAGGATAAGGATGACATGGCAGAGGATATCAATAGGGAAGGGGAGCATGCAACAGAGTTTGGGTTCAGGCAGGAGATACTCACAGAGAGACCATCGACTGGCTGATGACCCAATTCAAAGGTGATGCTTTCATTTATAAGTTGAGAGGATGGTGGGAGCATGGCAGAGATTAAACTCCAGTTCCCAGGTATTTTCGGATGATGAATAGCCCTTCCATTCAGTCAAGTACTGGTGACGTGATCAGGGACCTTTGTGGGCTATAATTGCTTCAACTTCCCATTCTTCTTTGTTATCTATGACATCAGGGGGTGGAGATAGGAATGCAGGGCCATGTGCTTCACTGGTGCAATATGAAGATAGAAGTGAGGCATGGAAAACGTTATGTATCTTCCATATGGATGGAAGGCACAGTTGATAAGTTAAAGGGGAAAGGACACAGGTAATTTCAAAGGGGCCGTGGCGTTTGGGGGCAAGTTTTCATAAGGGATAGTTAAGGCAGAGATGAGTGGCCTCAAGCCACACCTTATCTTCTACCTTCCATGGTGTGAATCGACTGGTTGTTCGGGTTTACATGAGCTTTCAAGCCAACTCATGAGCTGCTAGAGCTTCTTTTCAGGCTTTGTTAAGGGTGGAGAGTCGTGCATCTAGGGCTGGAAGGCAAGTCTTGCCCAGGGGTGGGTATGAGTGTGGGTCATAACCATAGAGTAAGGCAAAAGGGGACTTCTTTGTTGACACATGAGGAGTGGAGTTATGATGGAATTCCACGGCTGTTAAGGTTTCAGCCCAGGAAGAGGGGTTATTGGCACAGAAGATTTGGAGATAAATCTCTAGCTCTTGATTGGTTTGCTCTGCCCGGCTGTCTGTCTGTGGGTGATAGGCTGTTGAGAGATGAACATTATATTTTAGGAGATGAGCAAGTTCTCTTGTGAAGGCAGAGGCAAACTGAGGACCTCTATTGGAGATGATGGTATTGTGTAAGCTGAAGTGTTTGAAAACATTGTGGAAGAAAAGGTTTGCTACTCCTGCTGCATCAATGGTCTTTGAACAAGGGATGAGGATTACCCCCTTCATAAGGCCATGGTTGACCACAACCAGAATAGAGTTGTGACCGGAGGAGGGAGGAAGATTGGTGATGAGATCCATTGACACAAGGTCATAACTGAGGGGATGGGGGAGAGTGGAGGAATAGTAGGATGGATGTTGACCTTGTTCTGCTGGCATGTGGCACATCCATCGACAAATGCTTGACAAAGGAAGAAAGGCCTGGCCACCAGAAGTTGTGCTCTAGGATAGACTTAGTATGGAACATGCCCATGTGGCCAAAGAGGGGTGAGGAATGAATGGAATGGAGTAATGCAGCACGGGCGGGAGGCAGAACATACATATGCCCTCAGAAATACAGGTGGCCATTATCGAAGGACCAGTCTTTGAGGGAGGAATGAGTGAATAGAGGAGAGCCTTTATCGAGGGCTGTGAGGGCTTTCAAAACAAAGGGATCTGAGGAAGAGGAAGACTGAATATGACGCACAAGGGATAGATTGAGCACATTGAGAACAACCAGGTCTGGCACAATAGAGGAGTTAACATTGTCTGTAGAAGTATCAATGTCATCTCCTCGAGAGAAAGTGTCGGCAGGGCCCATCTGAGAACCCAGAGTGACGGCCCAGACAACATCAAAATCCTGGAGGAAGAGGGCCCATCGAGCCTGTCAGCAAGAGAGCTTATGGGGATCATGGATATAAGAGAGATTTTTGTGGTCGGTGATGATGGTAACCAGATGTAAAGTCCCTTGGAGGTAATGTCTCCATTCAGCTAAGGTGTAGATGACCACGAGGAGTTCTCAATCATATATGTCATAGTTGCGTTCAGTGGGGAAGAACATCTTGGAGAAGTAAGCACAGGGATGTTTGTCTCCATTGGCATCACACTGCATGAGGACAGTGCCTGCAGCTAGAAGGGAGGCATCTGTCATAAGGTAGAAGGGCTTGGATAGATCTGGGATCACAATGACAGGAGTGGAGGCAAAGATATCGCGGAGACGATTGAACACTCGTTGTTGTAAGGGGGACCAGACCCAGGGTTGGTCTTTGCGGGTACAGAGAGTGAGGGGAGCGACAATATCAGAGTAGTTTGGGATGAACTTTTGATAGAAGTTTGCAAACCCGAGGAATGAGCAAACACCTTTAATGGAGGTGGGAGGTTTCCAATCCTTGATGGCAGCAATCTTCTTAGGGTCCATGCGGATAATTCCTTGACCAATAATCATTCCCAGGTATCTCATAGTTGGGTGGTCAAAGGAGCACTTTGATATCTTCAGGAATAAGCCATGTTCTCAGAGGTGCTGAAGAATGCAGCATGTCCATTCATGATGAAGGGGAAGAGAGCCATTTGTTGTGATTCCAAGATCATCCATGTAAATCTTGAGCCAGCGCTCTGCCAACATGTCTGCGAAAATGTGGTTTATAAACTTCTGAAATGTGGCGGGTGCATTGCAAAAGCCAAAGAACATGACTGTAGGTTCAAAGAGGCCAAAGGGAGTGATGAAGGCTGCCTTCCATTGGTCTTCCTTCTGGATGCATATATTGTTGTATCCCCATTGGACATCAAACTTGATGAAGTGGGTGGTGTCCTTCATGTCATCGATAAGTTCTGGAATGAGGCAGAGAGGGTAAGCATTTTGAATGGTGTGGAAGTTAAGATATCAGTAGTCCTGGACTGGGCAGAGAGAACCATCTTCCTTTTTGACAAGGAAGAGTGATGAGGCTTGGGGGAAATGAGAGGGGACCGATTCGACCTGTCTTTAGGTGTTCCTTGATCATTTTATGACATTCCTCCTTTTCCATGGGGTTGAGTGGGTAAACCTTGGCAACTTTTGGGATGAAGGAGTCCTTGAGCTCAATCTTGTGATCAAAGGATTGGTGGGGGGGTAGTTTTTCAAAGAGGGTTTCGGAAAAGACATCCACATAGTCCTTGCAGAAATCTGGGATGGCGTCTTTGGTTGGATTATTGACTTCCATGGATTGTATCTCTTCACCAGAGGTTCCTTTTGAGGGAGGATACTCACGAAGAGACCTCTTGACCCCTTGGGGATATCTTTGGAGGAGAAGTCCAGCGATTTTGTGATCTGGATCAGCCAAGTACCAGTGTGGGTTGTAATAATTGTTGGGGTGTTCAATGGCAATTGAATAGGTCTTCCAATCGATGGTGGGGTTCCATTTCTGGAGCCAGGGCATACCTAGGATAATTTGAGGGCAACTGAGATGAGTGACCATAAGCTTGTTGTTGTCAGAGAACTTTTGTGAGTAAAGGGGGACTTGGGCATTCCACTTGATAGTATCTTTCTGGTTCTCAGTTCCATTGACATTATAGGTGATGAGTGGGTTATCTAGCTTAGAGAGCTTGAATCCTGCTAAGAGAAGGCAAGAATCAATGAAGTTCCCTGTTGCCCCTTAGTCAATGAGGGCAGAGGTTTTGACGGTTTTAGTGGTCCCTTGTAGTTTAACCAGGAGACAAATAGTTCTTTCATTCTGAGGGGCTACAAGTACATTATCTATGTTAAGGAGAGAAGATGTCGAGGTGACTCTCCTTTTTAAAAAATTCTTTGCTCTTTGAATTCGCTCTGGAAACACGGAGATAGAGGCTACCTCTTCTGACGGTTCCTCATAGCACATCTTGAGTATAGATAGGATTTCTATCTCCTTCTTCCTGGAAGTCTTGAGTGAGTTGACATATTCATCTAGCTGAGAGCGAGGCAGTGGAGCTTCCTTGATGGTAGAGGCATGGATGTGTTGTGGATTTCTTGGGGGTGGCTTCAAGGGGAACTTGTTATGCTGGGGCATAGCTTCTAGCTATAGCGACCACTTATTGGAGTAGGTTGAAGTCTCATAGAGCAAATAAAGGTCTTGTTACAAACTTCCTGTTCAGTATTGACGAGGATTGTTCACCTTTCTGTTTCTCGCTCATGCGGCTAGATGCCAACTTCACCTATAACTTCTTTGATAGTCTCGTTCTCGAATACTGATTCCTTCTCTTCTTTCTTACTCCTACAGACAGCCTCTTTTCCTTCAAGGGTATTTCCTTTTATGAATCCCCTTTGTTTCCCCTTTCCAATAGTTTGCTATGGCGCACCACTTGGTCCATGCTCCGTAGCTATCCCTATAAATATGCTGCCCTCTGTACCATTATTCCTTAGCTAGTTCTATGCAATTCAGTGTAGTTTCCAGTCTTCCAGCCTTATTGATTGCGATCTTAAGTGCTGAGACCTGTTATGCTGGGGTGTAGCTTCTAGCTATAGTGACCACTTATTGGAGTAGGTCGAAGTCTCGTAGAGCGAATAAAGGTCTCAGTGCTTAAGATCGCAATCAATAAGACTGGAAGACTAGAAACTACACTGAATTGCATAGAACTAGCTAAGGAATAATGGTACAGAGGGCAGCATATTTATAGGGATAGCTATGGAGCATGGACCAAGTGGTGCGCCATAGCAAACTACTGGAAAGGGGAAACAAAGGGGATTCATAAAAGAAAATACCCTTGAAGGAAAAGAGGCTGTCTGTAGGAGTGAGAAAGAAGAGAAGGAATCAGTATTCGAGAACGAGACTATCAAAGAAGTTATAGGTGAAGTTGGCATCTAGCCGCATGAGCGAGAAACAGAAAGGTGAACAATCCTCATCAATATTGAATGGGAAGTTTGTAACATTACCCCCCATGTAGATGGGAAGTGACCTCACTTGCCACATTTCAATCTCCATTCCTGGTTGGGCATCGATGACTAAGATGTCCAGGTCTCTGACAAAAAATGCATCGTCTAGCAGGACAGGCCCATTGGCTGTGGCCAGGAGCGTTATGCCCACAATGGGCACACCGATAGCTGGGGCAGTGCTGGTAAGTATGACCTGGGTTGTCACAGGCGAAACAGGTAGGCTCTGGAGGAGGAGATGGAGTAGAGGAACTAGTCCCGTTAGGAGGTCATTCGACAGGGGAGTGATGTCCAGAAAAGGGAGAAGATTGGGATTGTTCATCATCCTTGGAATAGCCAGCAGGGTCAGATGGCTGGAGAGAAGTGGCTTGGAAGAATCCTCGCTCTGCGGCAATAGGATCAGTGAGGGAGTTAAGGACATCTGCATAATAGGACAAAGGAAGGGCGAGGATGACTGAGATGAAGCTGGCCCCATTAAGCAGATCTAGGGCACTGGCGCATAACTCCTCTATGTCTTGGAGCGCAGTGGCTGTGAGCGTAAGATCATATCGCTTTTGGTAAAACAGTGAGAGCAAAAGAAATTGGGCTGAGACATGAGGAGGATTGAGTATGGGGAGGCGAAGATGAGAAAGGGAAGAAAAAAGGAGAAGGGACATATTTATACAAAAAAAAGTGAGAGTGAGAGGGATGGTATCTATTCATTGGCTAATGCTGCCGCGATTGCAGCGTCAATGTCTATCTGCTCAGATATGGGAGGGTAAAATGCCCCTGGGAATTGGGCAAGGGCTGGGTTGGGGTGGACATAAGGGAGGCCAGGCCATTCTGGGAATGCAGGATCAGGGCCAGGGTGGGCTCCATTAGGGAGAATCGCTCTGATGGGTGTGGGAGGAAGTGCCATCTCAGCAGGGGGATCCCAGGGAGCAGGGTCTGTGTTCCAGCTGTCTACAGGTGGTTCCCATGGAGGGAGCTCCTCTTCGTCATTCTCATCTGCAGCAGGGGGTTCCCAGACATCGGGAGTGGGTGGAGGAACGTTGAGGGCAAAGCGGGTAGTATGGGGGTCATCCCACATGATGTGTAGGTAGGTTTGGCCGATGCATATTTCAAAGAAGAATTTTCAATGGTATAGAAAGGTGAGGAGGGGGAGAATAGTGAGGAGGGTGATGGCGGTGGTGATGGCGTTCATGGCGAAGAGGTTATTTTCGTCTGGTGGGAAAGGCTTTGGGGTGATGAAGTTGATAGGCTCGGAGAAGTAGTCAAGTGTTTTTAAAGTTTCCTTCTGGCTCCCAGGTGTTTTCGGTGGAGGAGTACCCTTTCCATGATATGAGATATTGCCGTCTCCTGAGTGAGCCTCTGTGGGAGAGGATTGAAGCAATTTCAAATTCTTCATCTCCGTCAATGAGGTCTGGAGGGGGGTTGGTAAATTTTTTTCCATGTTTGGCGGTTTCCTGATAGGAAGATAAGAGGGAAGCGTGGAATACATCGTGTATCTTCCAAGAAGGGGGGAGATGTAATTGATACGCCACTAGGGAGATTATGCAGGAGATTTCGAAAGGTCCTTCTCTTCTTGGAGCAAGCTTCTTTGATGGGTATTTGAGACAGAGATTACGTCCTTCTAGCCACACCTTATCTCCTAATTTCCATGGTTGGAATTTAGAGGAAATCTGTTCCTTCATCAGGTGTTGGGATTTTTCATGGGAGGCAATGGCTTCAGAGCAGGCTTCAGTTAGGTCAGAGAGGCATTTTTCCAGGGTTGGGAGGAATGTCTTTCTGATTGGAGGATAAGAGCGGGGTTCGAAACCTAGGATAAGGGAGAATGGGGATTGTCCAGTGGAAGAATGGGGGAGAGAGTTGTGGGAGAATTCGGCCATAGGGAGGAGTTCAGCCCATCATTCAGGGTGTCCTTCACAAAAGATATGGAGGTAGGTTTCTAATTCTTGGTTAACTTGCTCAGTTTCTCCATCAGTCTGAGGGTGATAAGTGGAGGAAAGGGTGAGGTCATATTTCAACAGGCAGGAAAGTTCTCTAGTGAATGCAGATGCAAACTGTGGTCCTCTGTTGGATATGAGTTGGTCGTGAAGGCCATAATGGCGGAATATGTGTTTGAAGAAGAGGAGGGCTACCCCTGCAGCGCCAATAGTTTTGTGACAAGGGCAGAGAATTACCCCCTTTATAAGGCCATGGTCAACCACGACCATCACAGAATCATAACCCAAGGAAAGGGGCAAATCAGTAATAAGGTCTACAAAGAGCTGCTGGAAGGGGTGGGATGTGCCGGGAAGAGGGGTAAGGGAGGGTGCAGTGGGGTGAGTATTCACTTTGTTGGCTTGACAAGTGGTGCATCCCTTGACAAAATTATGAACAAAGGTATTGAGACTGGGCCACCAGAAGTCATGTTGTAGTAGGTTCTGAGTGTGAAATATATCCCTGTGGCCACAGGCAGCACTTTCATGGATTGATTTGACAATGTTGGAGCGGTGAGACAGCGGAACAAAGAGTTGTCTCCAGAAGAAAAGTTTTGAGTCTTTGAACAGCCAATTGTGGGTGGCAGGGCATGGAAAGAGGGACTTTCCATCATTCAACGTGTTGAGTGCTGTCGCAATTAGGGGGTCGGAAGGGGAGGACCGTGTGATCTTTTCTAAGATGGCAGTATTGATTGTATTGATAAATAGGAAAGGGGGGAGAAGGGTGACCTCTTGGTTGTCATCGGAAGTGTCTATCCAGTCTCGTCTGGAAAGGGCATCAGCAGGGCCCATCTGTAATCCCGGGGTGGTTTGGTAGGAGATGTCAAAATCTTGGAGGAATAGCATCCAGCAAGCTTGGTGTCGGGATAGTTTATGGGGCTGCTTGAAGTAGGATAGGTTCTTGTGGTCAGTGATCACTGAGATGGGGAAAGAGGTTCCCTGGAGGTAATGTCACCATTCTTCCAGGGCATGGATCATAGCGAGGAGTTTCCTGTCATAAATGTTGTAGTTCCGTTTGGCGGCAGATAGAGTTTTTGAAAGGAAGGCACAGGGATGTAAATCTCCATTCTCATCTTTTTGCATGAGAACTGCTCCAGTGGGAGTCAGGGAGGCATCAGTCATGACAAAGAATGGTTTGAGCATATTGGGCATGAGAAGTATGGGATGGCAGGTAAATGCCTCTTTGACAGTGGTGAAGGTGTTTTGTTGGGTGGTCCCCCACTCCCATTTGGCATTTTTCTTGGTGAGGTCATGGAGGGGTCAGGCTACACTGGAGAAGTTTGGAATAAACCTTTGGTAGAAGTTGCAAAATCTGATAAAGGATTGCACTCCTTTCACAGAGGTAGGGGGTTTCCATTCATCAATGGCTTTTAGTTTGGTGGGATCCATCTTTACCTGTCCTTCCCATACAATCATTCCGAGATATTCCACTTCATCAACATCGAAGAAGCATTTTTCCAGCTTTAGGAAGAGTTTGTGCTCTCTGAGTCACTGGTGAACCCTTCGAGTTCATTGCTGGTGTGAGGTTTCGTCATTAGAGTGGATGAGAATATTGTTCATATAGATGATGAGCCATCCTTCCACTATCATGTCTGCGAAGGTATGATCCATCAGAGCCTGGAAGGTGGAAGGGGAGTTGCACAACCCAAAGAACATGATGGTTGGTTTGAAGAGACTGAAGGGAGTAATGAAAGCCACCTTCCAATGATCTTCAGGTCATATGAGGACATTATTATATCCCCATCTAATGTCCATTTTGGTGAAGATCTTTGACCCTTTGAGCTTATTGTTACGCTCGACCTGGGTAGGATCGGACGTAGCCCTTGAAGGTGTAGGGAGGTCCTAAGTGTCGAAGGTTCAAGTGTATTCCACAAATGCGTAAGTGATCATGTGGCGTGGGGGAATCCACTGGCACGTGATGTGACCAAGTGGCAAAGTGAGTCGTCCAGCAATCAGGCGCGAAGTAACGACGTAGGCACGGAGTACGGATGCGCTTAAGGCAATACCAACCGCCCTCAGGTTCAAGGGGTCTACGGTCGTAAAGACGAACGCGTAGCGGGCGAGGGAGACAAGGGACGAAGGAGTGAAGGTACAAGGACCTTGTCGATTGCAGAGATTACTAGGTAAGACAAGGGAGGTCTAAGCTAAGGGTCTCTGCTGCGAGAGCACAGGTATTTATACGTAAGGAATCCACGCACGGACCATGAGAAAAGATAGCTAAGAATGGTGAATGGAAAAGGGTGACACGTCATACGATAACTGCAGCCAATGAGAAGGCGACGCGTCATTAGAATTACAAATAGAAGAGTGGAAATGAAATGCGCAGTCGATGGCGTCATGACTGCAGACTGCGGAGTCACGTGATGGAAATGGCAGTAGCCGACTGGATAAAGTCACGTGAGGCAAAGTGAAGGAAAAGCGTATGAGGCAGGAGTCAAACGAGCGACTTGTATGAATACAGCGTATAGCTAGTGAGATTAGGAAAAGAAAAGGTAGTCCTGGATGAATCGTAACACTTATCCATAAGGTCCGAAATCAAAGGGAGCAGGTAGGCATTTTTGATGGTGAAGGAGTTGATGTATCTGTAATCCTGGCAAGGGTGTAATGAGCCGTCCTTCTTGGGCACAAAAAAGAAGGGGGCAGCTTGTGGGGATTTGGATGGGGTGATTTTCCTGAGGTGAGGTGTTCGTTCACGAAGGCTCGACAAGCTTCAGTTTCCTTAGGGTTTAGGGGGCAGGCTTTTGCCACTTTTGGGAGGAAATCTTGGTTAAATTCAATGGCATGGTCAAAGGTCCAAGAGGGGGGGAGCTCGTCAATGGTTTTCTTTTCAAAGACGTCACGAAAGGAAGAGTATGGAGCGGGTAACTCACTCTTCTTTTTCTCTTCCTTTTGAGCAAGTTCCATGGCGATGGTAGTTTTGCAGAGGGAGTGAGAGCTGCATCTTTCCCAAAATTGCAACATTTTGCAATCAGGGTGGAAGTCCAGATAGTGCACTAGGTATCATTGAGAGATTGATTGGGGAGAATTGTGGTGTGGCTTGGTGAAGTGATCTGGGATGCATATCTTCCCAGTCATCCAGTCTATGGTGGGGTTAACCTCTCTCAGCCAAGGTAATCCTAGAATTAGGTTTTCCTTTCCACAGTTTAAAACATAGAAATTTTGTTTTCGTTTGATCTCAGCTATTCGGATAAAAAGGGAGACTTGGTAACAGATGATTCCTCCTTGGTTGCTCATTCCATCTACATTTTGGGCTCGGAGGGATTTGAGAAGGTGAGTCTGTGGATAATGTCTTTTTAGAATGAGTTCTCAGTCGATAAAGCATCCAGTGGCTCCGCTATCGATGAGGGCAAAAGTGTCAATGATTTGTGCTCCTTCCCTTGGATAAATAGAAACGGAGATTTAGATTTCCAGGGCTTTACAGTCTGATACTATTACAGGAGCAATAACTTGTGGAGAAGAAGACATTGTTACTTCCCTCCCTTTTAAAAATCCTCGACTCCCTCAATCTTGGCAGATGCTATGGTTTCCTCCTTGACTAGAATCTCTTTCTTCTCTTCAAAGCAGGTTTTAAAAACTTTGAGGACATCTTCCTTGGGGATTTTCCTGTCAACCAGTTCCTTCATGTAAGAGTCGATAGGGGAGGTCTTCACCACCCTGATCTGGGTGGTGGGCTTGGTGGGAGAGGTAGTGGAGGTGGATGGTCTGCTGGGACAAGAAGGGTGATTGGTGGTCCTGCACCCCACTTTGTGGCAAATGAAACAGCGGTTTTCCCTCATGTGTCTTGCCCTTTCGACAGGGGAGAGCCTGACAGCATCAACATCCATGGCATTATGATCTCTGCAAGAGGACGAGGAGTGGGAAAATGGAAGGAAGGTCCTTTTGTCTTGGAGGTCGGAAATGTGGCAAAAGTTGGTGTGAAACTGTGTGGCTTTGGCAATCCAATCTTTCAAGGTAGAAGGGACGGTTTCCATGGAGAGGACCCACTCAGAGAGTTTGGAGTCCAATCCCTGAATAAACCATTCGATAAGTGCATTCTCGTCTTTGAAGCCAGACTTTGCTGCCAGAAGTTGGAATTCCAAGACATACTTCTCAAATCTGCCCTTCTTGTCTTGGTAGTTTTGCCTGAGGTTTCCTAGCTCGACCCTTGCTTTGGCAGCTACATCATAGGGGAAAAAAATCTTTCTAAAGTCTTCCACCATCTTGGCGAATGTCTTGTTCTTCTCCTGGATTTCTCCATCTGCGAGCTTCAAGTACCATCCTTTGGAGAAGTCTCTTCCTCATCCTTTGCTTATCTTGCTTAAGAAAATGAGGAGTTTAGCATTGTCACTATAGAGGGTTTCATTCATCTTTAGATAGGCCACCATGGCCAAGATCCATCTGGATGCATTGTTCGGGTCTCCAGAGAAGTCATTGGGGAGACCAGCTTTCAGTTCAGTTTTTCTTACTGGGGCGTCTGTCATCTCCACATCTGTAGGAGAGTTTGCTTAAGGGGTGTCAAAGTTATCTGGGTTTTCATCTCTGGGTGGCTCAATCCCAAGGGGTTCTTCTGGCTCAGGCGAATCTACACAGTAGCCTCTTCTGCTGACTCTGGAAATACTGGGCAAGAATTCTTGCTTCTGCTAAATAGCAGGAGCATAAGGATGAGCTAGTTCTTTTGTTACGCTGGGGCGTAGCTTCTAGCTATAGCGACCACTTATTGGAGTAGGTTGAAGTCTCGTAGAGCGAATAAAGGTCTCAGCACTTAAGATCACAATAAATAAGGCTGGAAGACTGGAAACTACACTGAATTGCATAGAACTAGCTAAGGAATAATGGTACAAAGGGCAGTGTATTTATAGGGATAGCTATGGAGCATGGACCAAGTGGTGCGCCATAGCAAACTACTGGAAAGGGGAAACAAAGGGGATTCATAAAAGGAAATACCCTTGAAGGAAAAGAGACTGTCCATAGGAGTGAGAAAGAAGAGAAGGAATCAGTATTCGAGAACAAGACTATTGAAGAAGTTATAGGTGAAGTTGGCATCTAGCCGCATGAGCGAGAAACAGAAAGGTGAACAATCCTCATCAATACTGAATGGGAAGTTTGTAACAGAACTTAGAGCAGTTCGTACTGTTATGTACCACCTGGTGACAGCGGAAGCAATGACCTTCCTTGATGCAACAAGCACATTTGACTGGGGTGAGCTTTTTGATTGTGGTGGTGGCATCAATGTCCATGGCATTGGGGTCCTTTTCCGAGGTATGGGTAAAGGATGAAGGGGTGAAGCATCCCTTCTTCAGGGCAAGGATGCACATTTTCTGACCATGGAAGGTCTTAGCATGTTCAATCCATTTGTCAATAGTGGTGGGGATTGAGGACATGGAGAGGATCATAGTGGCAAGTCGCTGGTCTAAGCCAAGTGAAAACTGGTCAATAAGGATGACGTGGTCTGTGATGCCTGCCTTGGCAGTGAGGTTTTGGAAGTTGGTGATGTATTGTTGGAAACCATCATCGGTGGTTCCATCAGAGAGGCGGGAGGATTTCTGGGTGAGCTTGGTAAGCTCAAGGCGAGTTGTGGCCTTGGTGTCGAAGGGGTAGAATGTGGACTCAAGATTAGAACAGAAGTCCAAGAATGTCGTTCCTGTGGTGATGGTTTAATCTGCCATCTTATCATACCACATCTTGGCAAAGTTGGCTCCTTGACCCTTGCTCATCTTGTTGAGGGTCATCATGATCTTGTCGTTATCGGAGGTATATAGGGTCTGGTTCAATGCAAAGTAGGCCTTCATAGCCTTGATCCATCTGGATGCATCAGCAGGCTTGCCTGAGAAGTTGGCAGGAAGAGCAGCTTTAAGCTCAGGTACTTTGGACATGGTGGGCACTGGGGTTGTGGGGACTGCTGGTGTCATGGGTGGGGGGTGGGGCAAGGAGGCTCCTAGAGCAAAGGAGGGTACATAGTTCCGTTGGGTGATACTGGGGATGCTGGGGATCACTGGGAGTTGTGATGATACTGGCTGTGGGGTGCTGGGAGTGGTGTTGTCTCTGAGCTCAATGTCTTCATCCTCTTTGGAAGGAGGTGCTATGGGTTGACGTTCTCGATGTCCGAAGCGACTTGTGGTGGTAACAGTGGGGGCCCTTCACCTGGAAAGGTGGGACTGAAGAGATTCTTGATCTTTTGTTATGCGAAGCGTACAACAATAGAGATACTCCTATGGAGTAGCACTAGTTGGGTGATACTCACGAAGAGACCGACGTCCACTAGCCTACAAGGATAAGGAGTTCGAGGGCAAAGAAGTCAAATAAGGATCGACTTAGGACAAAGGGTTCAAGGTGATTCAAGAAGACGCTTGTATTGCATAGATCAAGAATGAGGAATACAAGTAATAGGTACATGACTTATATAGTGTGGACCAGTGTGCATGGACCAAGAAATAAGGGAGACGTAGATGGAAAAAAAGATCATAGAAGTATGTGGAAAGTAGGAAAGACTAGCTGTTGTGGGAGAAATGGCAGAGGAGATGTAAGTCCAATGATAAGATTAACAGAAAAGACAAAAGAAATATGGAAAGGCAGTGTTTGTGAGTAGAAGGTATGCAATGTAGGGTCGACTAGGGGTGCCTCTCCAAGTCATGCAAGTACCACGTACTAGAAAGAGTAAAGACAGGAGGAAAGAAGGAAAATTGTAACACTTGCAAGCCAGTCAACAAATGTCTAGCAAAGTGTAGCAGTCCATCCAACCATTTATTCATCCAACCATCCAACTATTTTTCAGTCTGTTTAACCATTTGACCATATATATGACTCTAAGCATCTAATCATCTAACCTTCAACAATTGAATCATCTGGGTCACCATGTAACTAACTCTGATCATTTAACCATCTGACTCTGACCATTCAGCCATCTAACATTAATGTTTGAAACCTTTGCACCATCTGACCATCTAACTTTGACCATTGAACTAACTAACCATCTGACCATCTAACCTTTGACCATTGGATCATCTGCCTTTGACCATTGAACTATTTAACCATTTTACTATCTGACCTTCACCATTGAATCATCTAACCATCTAACTTTCACCATTGAATCATCTAACATTGACCATCTCACCATCTAACCATCTGACCATCTGACCTTGACCATTGAACCATTTAACTTTGACCATCTGACCATCTGACCTTCACCATCTGACCATCTAACCATCTGACTGTCTGACCATCTAACTTTGACCATCTCACCTTGACATTATCACAGCTATGTTCTCCTCAAAATATCCTTTCTGGAGGTCTTATGGTCATCTCATTGCCTTTTTTGGTTGCTGACATAATCATGGCTGCATTGTCCTTAAAATTTCCTTTCTGAAGACATCAGGATCATCCCATTACCTTTTTTGGTTGCTGACATCACCCTGATTGCATACAGTAGTTTTCTTTTGTTTGTATGCATCAGAAATCTAATGTCAAGACAACAAGACAACTATGATCCCACCGAGACACAAGACAACAAGACCAACCTAAAATCTGAGTACATAAATGCAATGCTAATCCTTGTTTGGCTCTATTTTGGCTAATCCTCACTAGGATTAGCTATGGTGAAAATCTCATTCTAATCCTGACTACCAAAGTGTAGAAAATCACTACCAAAGTGTAGCATTGGCTATGGCAAAATTCTAAACCTAGTCACTCTACTAATTCCCTGATCCTCACTTGCAAAGTGTGCCAAAAATGTGTACAACTAGCTTTGGTCTAGGTCTGACTTGCAATGTGTACCATTGACCCAATGACCATGGACCTTTAACCATTAACCCATTGACCCATTGTTCCATTGACCATTGAACCACTAATCTTTGACCCATTGAACCATTGACCATTGACCCATTGAACCATTGACCATTGACCCATTGAACCATTGACCATTGACCCATTGAACCATTGACCATTGAATCATTGAACCATTATCCCATTGACCCATTGAACCATTGAACTATTGACCCATTGACCCATTGACCCATTGACCCATTGACCCATTGAACCATTGAACTATTGACCCATTGACCCATTGAACCATTGACCCATTGACCCATTGAACCATTGACCATTGACCCATTGAACCATTGACCATTGAATCATTGAACCATTATCCCATTGACCCATTGAACTATTGAACTATTGACCCATTGACCCATTGACCCATTGACCATTATCCCATTGACCCATTGACCCATTGACCATTATCCCATTGACCCATTGAACCATTGACCCATTGACCCATTGACCCATTGATCCATTGATCCATTGACCCATTGACCCATTGACCCATTGA
>JBBPRF010000444.1:0-23785 GCA_038092875.1 Lanmaoa pseudosensibilis | reverse complement strand
TTGTTTCTCTCACAATGGCGAGTGTTCCCCGCTTTCCATATGTTTCCATAGCCTTCTTTTCCTGATCGTCTCTTGGTCCGTGCGCGTTGGTCCCCCTTTATATAAACTCTTCATTTACACTTGTATTTCTCATTCTCGATCTTCGCAATACAAGTGTAGTCTCGAATCACCCTTGAAACCCTTGAGTCTAAGTCGAATCCCCTTCGACTTTCGTTACCCCAGGAAGTTCCCCTTGATAGATAAACTATCGGACATCGGTCTCTTTGTGAGTATCGCCCGACTAGTCTTGTCTCTTTGTCTTGTGGATTAGCGGATGTCAGTCTCTTCGTGAGTATTGCCTGCCTAGTCCACAAATCCTTGTACGCTTCGCGTAACACATCTTTTCACACCTTATCTATTCCCACAGTTATTTCCACTCTTTATCTCACACTATTATTCATACGGTCTCTTCTTTCATTTTACCTTACTCAGTAAATCCTCTCACGCATAGCATGGTCTGTGCGCACGCCTGTAACATATATAAGCTAGACACTTGCGACTAGATTCCCCAGTCTAATCCATTTTGTTTACCACCATCTGGTCATTGCCTGGAGTACTTCCTCCTTGTAGGCTGGTGTTGAACATGGATGAAGCTCCACATATCCTGTGCCAGTAGCCATGTACGCTGTGAGATGTGTCTGAGCCTTGTGGATTTTGTCGTTTGCAATAGGATCATAACACTTGGATTAGACTGTCATACACAACGCTTGGGTCCCAAAGCTAAGGGAACAAGAGGTACTAGCACTTGATGCTAGCGGGAAAAGCACCTGGTGAAATGCTTGCATATATGGTCATCCGCTGTCATAAATATAGATAAAGTTGCTGCCAGGCATAGTGCACAAGCCCCTGTTGTCTGTTGAGTGCCTAACGGTCTGTATCCCTTCTGACACTACGAGGGGCAGGTTCGCGTAATCACCTGTAACATCATGTTTGACACAGGCAGTATTCCCATCACCATAGCCAGGCATATCCGGTTCCTCCACTCCTGACTTCTCTTTATGTAGTTTCTTTTCTTTTTTAGTTTTTATGATAGGTCGCTGTGGCCACCTTTCGAATTGCCGACGAAGGAGGAGATATTACCTTTGATTGAGAAAATACTTTTTATGCCCTCAAGTTTGTAGGTTGCCCAGAGTCTGGTTGGAAGATACCAGACAGTAAGCAGCTGAAAGAAGATTCCACCCTGTCTTGTATAGAAAAGCACACAGACACACTATCATACTTTGTCTGCCATCACCACCTTGAACATCTCCGCCCTTACCTTCACCCTCGCTCCTCCCTCAAACCAATAAAAAAGTATGTCAGGCCAGATCGACCTCAATGACCTCGTTCAGTGCCTCACCAACTTAAACGTCAACAGGGAAAAAGCCAACGTAATGAAGAAGATTGCCAACCCCGAAAAATGGAATGGTGATCAGAACACATTCTGGCTTTGGTGGGTGTGCATGAGGCTGTGGATAGATGCCCAGTCATGGAAGTCGGATAAGCTCTGCACCATTGCCGTGTTATCTTGCCTAGAGAAGAAAGCTAAGGGATTTGCCCAAATCACCCTCCAGAAGTACCTCAATAATGAGACCACAGAGACTAGAAACGCCTCGGGTGTCGTAACCAGGGTCAAAGGAGAAGTGGCATGGCCCAGTTGGGTCCTGCTGCAACAAGAAATCAAGGTGTACTTCTGGATTGACATTCTTGTTGAGAATCTGGTATTCTATTTCTGATCTTCTATTACATAACCAGATTCTGGGCCTGATCACATGACATCATAGGTCAGGTGTTGTTTCAGGCTTACACTATTCATATTACACTATAGATAAGAAGCAGTACTCTTCTGATAAGAGCTATTATTCCTATTGGATACTATTCTTACTATCTCACCTTATCTTTCCCTTTGTTCTATAATGTTCTATCAAATTCTGTGATATACCTTATATAGGTACTATACAGTACACAGGTACAAACACATCCTGTCTGTATATAAGGAGGGCCTTACTGCCCTTCTCTCTCTAATGAAAAATCCTCTCTTCATTCCTGTTCCACATCCACATCAGAAGCACACCTCCAAGCTTCTCATTTGAACTATCAACAAATTACCCTCAATACTTGGTGAGCCTCCCATCAAGTGTTCATCCCCTCTTGTCCCTGTGCTATTGGAAGGCTTTACTTCCAATAGATTATGAGCCCTGCATTGACACTTTGACATTCGTCTTTTGAATTCACCAATGCCATCTAACATCATGCGCATGGGTTCTTGGTTGATTACTGGACTCTCGACTTTATTGTTGATGATGGCATCTGCATTTGGTTATATTGTGGTTGGCAGCGAGATCTTGACTCATGAAAACATGATTGAGGTTATTGTGGAGAATGGTGAACTGCTGTTCAAGCATGAGCTTGATAATTTTCATTTGCAATTCACTAATTGGATTGATAATGCGCAATACTCATTGCACGCTGTGCTTCACACAGAACTGTTGCACAAGGTAAACCATCTGATCCCACCTCCTTCTAATCCCAATAGTATACCTCTTCAACTTGCCTGCCCTGTTTGCCGTCACTCCCTTGAGCAAGGCGAATCTTGTCAACATCCTGAGATTGGCTATACTGTCTTGAGGAATCTTTACGAGTTACCCAAGGATTTCGAGGAATACTGGCGAAGACCTTTCATGTTTCTACAAGTCGTTCCTGCTTCTCTCCAACTTCACACCTCTCCACCTCTGCTCCCTCATTGTATCCGCAGAGACCTTGAGAACTTTTCTGAGTTGGACGAAGAAGATATCCCATGACTTTCCTCCTCATCATCACCTTCGCCTGTTCCTCCACCACCTCTGTACTCACGTCCTCAAAATGCTGGTTCTAGCCTACCCAGTCAACTACAACACCTTCGTGGTCAACAAGGACAACTTCACGTTTCTGACAGCGCACAATCCAGCCCTAGAAGAGATCATGTATCTGGAGGACAAACTATCCGGGGAAGACCCAGAAACCTGGGACTGCTACCTATCCCAAATGTTCGCTACCTTCCAGACGCTGAGGACTTTGGCGTCCATCCTGCAGTGTCTGAACATTTGGACATTCGAAGACAACGAAGAAGGCGGCCTCATCCGCATCAAGGCGGCACCAATTTGGCAAAGTCACGCTTGCAGGACGCTCAGTCTTGATGAGGCTCACAGAGCAAGCCGTGTGGTAACTCCCTTTCAGATTTTACCATGCAAGTCACAGGTGGTCGAAGACCATTCCATTAACTCATTTATGTTCAAAGATGAGACTCTCATGTCCGCCTATGAGGGTGCTGGATGGGCTTTCCCATCTGAGACTTATCGCTCCACCCCTGGTGCCTACGTCCATTTCCAAGGTTTAGAAATCATTCGTCGTCATCACCTTATGCCATCCCTCACTCATCAGAAACTTGAAAAGTCACTTGAACCCAACTGGGTATTTCCTTATTCTCAGGATCGCATAAACCAAGGCTGGCCCTTATATCTCTACCATCAACTCCAAGTTGATTGGAACTGAGCCTTCAACTCCCATTTCCGTCGCCTTTCCCACTCTAATCCAAAGCTTCGCTCACAACATCGCTTACAGCATCTCATCAAATCCACTCGCACTCAAGATGAGCTTGATGCCATTTATGATGGAGTTGCGCAGAGAGCTAGATGAAGAATATGTCGAAGAGCTGCAGAGGAAGGTGAATGCATCAGAAGGATTTGCAAGCAGTCTTAGACTCCTTCATGATACATCTTTTCCTCCTGCATGGCTGCTTCCAATTGGTTTTTCCTATGTATATCATTCCGATTTTGAATTTCCATATAACAATTTCTAGAGTTCAATGGTTTCTCCGATTTTACTTACCCTTATCATTCGTGCAACAACTTAGATATTTGTGTACAAGAGGGCTTTATTTCCAATGTTTACATTGGGAATCTGCATTACTTTGCAAGTTTATGGTTCGAAGTTTTCGAATCATTAGCCCCCTTGCCAATTCCTAGTGGATCGAGAAATACACATTCATCACCTTGACGTGCTACAAAGGATGATCATCGGAAACGTTGGCTCAGAAAGTCTGGAAAAGGAAAACAGTATTGTAGGAAAGGTTTGACAATGGGCTTGGGAACTTTATTCACTCCAACTTCCTATTCCTTTATCTCATTGGTTTATAAATCATTCTTTGCTGATGACATTTTTGCAGATCTCCTCTAGTCTATCACTATGGCTGCACTTCCCACTTCCACCGAACTCAAGATCAACTCCACTACCATGGGTCACATTTCTCTCCTTGTTGGCCAGTCCAACTATCAAACCTGGGTCATTCAACTTCGCTCCACTCTCCAGATGTACTCTGTTTGGGGAATGATAGATGGAACCTTGCTCTTCACTGGTATGGCTGACGCTGCCGATCAGGCAAAGTGGAAGCTACTAGATAAGCGAATCAATAGTTTCATTGCATCTACTATCGATGACTCGCTGATCAGTCATGTCCAGGAGGACTGGGCAGCTCCAGCTACCCCCGTATCGCTTGCCAAAGGGTTATGGAACAAGCTCACTAGCCTCTTTGGAACCACTGGTCTGGTTGGCCAATTCCAACTCTTCCACACCATCACTTGCTCTCATATCCACATGAAATCTGCGACTCAAGACATTAGCCATGTCACTTAGCTGTTTGCACAGCCTCTCGCTTCAAGGATCTCCAATTTGGAATCCGAAGATAGTTCTGCTAACAGAACTGCTGTCATGCAGTGTGGTCCTCCACAGCAAAATCAATGGAGGAACCAGAATCTCTCTTATTAGAGACCACCGTATCAAGGTCAGGGTAGCAGTTACCAACCCTACCAGCAGCAGCAATCTGCTGGACCTTCTCAGAAAAAGAAGGGCCTGAGTCGGTCTAACAAGCTGAATGGTAAGCAGAACAAGGCATGGGCTCAGAAGCAGAAGCAGGATAAGGGAAAAGGTAGAGCTAATGAAGTTATTGGCTTTGCCAATGAGGTCGTACAGGAAGAACCTGCCGAAGAAGAATTCCTTGATTCTACCTTTAAATTTACGAATCATATCAAAGACGACTTTGAGATGGAGGAA
Source organism: Lanmaoa pseudosensibilis (assembly GCA_038092875.1). Taxonomy (NCBI): domain Eukaryota; kingdom Fungi; phylum Basidiomycota; class Agaricomycetes; order Boletales; family Boletaceae; genus Lanmaoa; species Lanmaoa pseudosensibilis. The sequence continues at coordinate 18,679 of JBBPRF010000444.1, read as the reverse complement.
ATCAGCAGCATTATCGCAGATCCAGGATGGCAGATGGAAGAGGATAATGGTATGAATGCGGATATGGCCGGACCATCTACCGTGCCCTTTCGAAGGGACTTCTTTGGAGAATCCCCCTTCTGAGAAGTCTTCAACCACGTTCAAGGGGAAAAGGAGAGAGAAGAAGATGAAGGTGACTTTGTCACTTGGTGGACTCATTTCTAATACTTTGTCTTTTGGGAATGTAGATTGCATTGATCATGCAACAACCTGGCTTCCTGTGCCTCCTATCGGAGAGCTATCCGTGGAATAACCATGGTACATAGGACCACAGTTGCGGTACACCAGTAATGTTGTACTAGACGGTTATGACAATGACGATATGCTTGACTATTATCACAGCGCTTTCATGCTAGGAGGAGATTCTGACTCAGACTTCGCCAGAAACCACTGGATGTTTGACAGTGGTTGTACCGATCATCTCTCACCTTTTGAAGATGATTTTTCTCACATTGGATCTAGAGTCCGCTATGCTAAGGTTGCAAGTGGACAGAAGATTCCCATGTATGGTCCTGGCAAGGTCATCATACAGCAAAACTGTTCTATAAAGAAACTGATAGTGTTACAGGAAGTATGGTATACTCCAAATGCCACTCATCGCCTGATATCAATTTCCTTGCTCACAAGCCAAGGCTATAGATGCAAGATTGATAGCAAGACTTCCAGTATCTGGAACACAAAGGGAGACTTGGTCATGCAGGCGTCTGCCTTGTGTCCAAGTAATAACCTTCATTGGATTCAGTCACGATTGATTACTCCGATGAATGGTCTAATCTCCTCTTTGTCAGGATCTAATGATTCTTATCATCTATGGCATCAAAGGATGGGACATCCTTCGAAGAATGCATTACGTCAAGCCAACAAGATGGTTAAAGATATCCCTCCAATTAATTTGTCTGGTATTGACAATTCTCCCTGTAAGGGCTGTGCCCTAGGGAAAATGCATGATAGGCCATTCGTTTCCTCTCAGAAACGTGCCACATGTCCTTTAGGACTGGTTCATACAGATCTCGTCGGTCCGATGCCTGTCGAACCACATTCTCGTGCATGGTACATTCTGACTTTTATTGATGATCACTCTGGTTATGTGCTTGTTGCGTTCATCCGTAACAAAGACGCTGTCACTCAGCACTTCAAGAACATGGTGTCTTGGGCTCAGACCTTTACTGGTCATTCACTCACCTCTGTACATTCTGACTGAGGAGGGGAATATCTGGGAAAGGAACTTCAATTGTTCTTCTCTCCCAGCAGTGTTATGCACCAGACTTCTGTTCTCTATACTCCTCAACAGAATGGACGGGCCGAGAGGTTCAATCGAACTCTTCTCAAGGAGGCTGGAGCCATTTGGCAACACACATGTCTTCCGAAGTCCTTTTGGCAAGATGCTGTTGAAACACATTGCATATTTATAACCGCCAACCAATGCGTCGTCATCAGTGGAAAATGCCCATTGAACAGTTCAATGGAGATAAACCTGATGTTTCCTACTTCAGGGTATTTGGCACTCTTGCTTACGTCTTTATCCCACCAGAACAAAGGAAGGATAAGTTGTCTTCCAAATCTGAGGAGATGATTTTCATCAGATATGAACCTAACACCAAAGGCTACCGTTTTTGGTCACAATCACGGAGATGAGTGTTCATTTTTACAAATGCTATATTTGATGAGAATATCTTTCCTAACTGTTCCAGAAGTCAAGAAGACAAACCAACCCCTATTCCAGTCGAAGATGAAAACCCAACAGCAACTGATGATCCCACGGAATCACCATCTCAGGAGAAACCGGAATCTTCTCGAGATATGCATATACCAATACCATCGATTCCTCATCCAATTGGACACCCTGGTCAAAATCCCAATTCGCCACAGTCTCCTGATCTTGGACATGGATCAGGAAATACCTTTCCACCTTTCCACTTATTCCAACAGTCACAGCCATCAGAAGAGGATCCCTGGAGACTGAATGCTCCATCTCCTCTCTTCTTCGATTCACCAGAATCTAGTAACAATGATCCACCATCTTATCATACCTCTCCTATATGTCCTGGTACTAAAAGAGATAGACCTAACTTGAAGCAAACTAGGTCTTCTCCTACAGACCTTCATCATCATAAACGCTTCTTGGTTTTGGATTCACCTCCTAAAGAGGAGAGAGAACTTCCTTTGGGAACTTCACCTCGAGTCTGGTTACCACCTCGTCAGAATCCATCTGAATCTCTACCTGAATTTCAAGTTCATCCTCATCAATATCATCCTACTACTGAGGAACGCGCTACCTTTAGACCACCTGCTGAACAATGTTGATCTACTCAAGTACCCATATCCTGGATATTGCCGGATAACGCCTATGGAAATAAAACTCCCATAGAAATTGAGAAATCGCTTAAACAAGGTCTTGATACGATTCAGGAGCAGACAGAACTGATGGATACTTCCTCAGAACCAAAGACACCGACCAATGAACAAGATGATCTTGGTCAGATGTATAGTTCTTCGTGGATTCGTCATCATATGTTCATGGCTGTTGACACTTCATCTGTTCCCAAGCAGTATCGAGACGTACTGAAACTTGGACTATCAGAACAGAAGCTATGGAAAGATGCCATGAAAGAAGAAATCAAGTCTTTTCATGAGTGCAAGGTATGGACTTTGGTTGACCTACCTCAGGGACATCAACCCATCAAGGGGAGATGGGTATTTGCTGTTAAATCTGACGGTTGAAAAAAAGCTTGATTTGTTGCTAAAGGATTTACATAGGTTTTCAGAATAGACTATGAAGAAACCTTCTCTCCAGTAGCAAGATTTGAAACCTTGTGACTTCTTCTATCTTTGGCAGCACTTCATGATTGGGAAATCGAAGCTCTTGATGTCAAGACTGCCTTTCTCTTCAGAGAATTAGATGAAGAAATCTATATGGATCAATCCGAAGGCTTCATAGTGAAGGGTCAGGAGAACAAAGTCTGTCGACTCCATCGGGCAATCTATGGCCTTAAGCAAGCTGCCCTTCAGTGGAACAAGCAGCTTCACAAGAGTTTGGAACAAATGGGTTTCCGACGATCTATTAGCAATCCCGGAACTTATTATAAGATTATAGGTGACGAGATCATCATTCTTCTCATTTATGTTGATGATGCTCTTTTTATGGGTAGTAACAAAACCAAACTCCTCGAACATAAGAAATCATTCATGAAACGATGGGAATCAAGAAATCTTGGTGAAGCTAAGGAATACCTAGGTATGAGGATCACACAAGATTGTCAATGAAAAATGATTACTCTTGATCAAACCTGCTATGCAAGAAAGTTGCCAAGCAATTTTCACAGGAGAATTGTAAACTGGTCTCTGTTCCTCTTCCTACCAGATATAATCCAAGACCTTCCAATGCTGAATCCAATCCATCACTCCACAGTTGTTATCAGTCAGTCATTGGATCACTGTTATACATCATGCTAGGAACAAGACCAGATATCGCCTATGCAGTTATCAAGACGTTGCAGTATTCTTCCAATCCATTGGAAGAACATTTGCAGAAGGCACTCTATATAGTGTGCTATCTTTCCTCTACTACAAAGCTCTGCATCCATTACTTTGTGACAGGTAATCAAAATGGTTTGGTTGCTTATTCTGATACTGATTGGGCTGGTGACATTGAAACATCACGTTCTACCACTGGTTATGCCATCTTCTTAGGCAATGGCATTGTTTCATGGCTAAGTAGACAACAACGTCAGATGACACTTTCTTCCACAGAAGCAGAATATATTGGTATGACTGAGACCACTAAACAGTTACAGTGGATCCAAAATCTCTACAGAGAATTAGGATTTAATCTCGGTCCTATTCCTTTATGCATCAATAACCAAGGCACTATATTTCTTGCTTCTATCCCTGCACAGGAAGGACATACCAAACATGTTCGCATTCCTGATCACTTCATATGAGAAGCTGTAGAGTTTGGAGAAGTCAAACTTTACTATGTTCTGACAAACAAACAATTTGTGGATCTCTTTACGAAGAACTTGGGCAAACAGAAATTTGAAGATGAAAGAAAGGCTCTTCAACTCTTATGGTTCAAACCATTGTGATCTGAATAGCAAGGAGGAGTGTTGAGAATCTGGTATTCTATTTCTGATCTTCTATTACATAATCAGATTCTGGGCCTGATCACATGACATCATCATGTGACACATTCTAGACCATAACATCATAGGTCAGCTGTTGTTTCAGGCTTACGCTATTCATATTACACTATAGATAAGAAGCAGTGCTCTTCTGATAAGAGCTATTATTCCTATTGGATACTATTCTTACTATCTCACCTTATCTTTCCCTTTGTTCTATAACATTCTATCACATTCTGTGATATACCTTATATAGGTACTATACAGTACACAGGTACAAACACATCCTGTTTGTATATAAGGAGGGCTTTACTGCCCTTCTCTCTCTAACGAAGAATCCTCTTTTCATTCCTGTTCTGCATCCATATTAGAAGCACACCTACAAGCTTCTCACTTGACTATCAGCCAACAGCCCTCAATACTTGGTGAGCCTCCCATCAAGTGTTCATCCCCTCTTGTCCCTGTGCTATTGGAAGTCTTTACTTCCAATAGGTTATGAGCCCTGCATTGACACTTTGATGTTCATCTTTTGAATTCACCAATGCCGTCTAACGTGGTGCGCATGGATTCTTGGTTGATTACTGGACTCTTGACTTTATTGTCGATGATGGCGTCCACTTTTGGTTATATTGTTGTTGGCAGTGAGATCTTGACTCATGGAAACATGGTCGAGGTCATTGTGGAGAATGGTGAACTGCTATTCAAGCATGAGCTTGATAATTTTCGTTTGCAATTCACTAATCGGATTGGTAACATGCAATACTCATTGCGTGCTGTGCTTCACACAGAACTGTTGCATGAGGTAAACCATCTGATCCCACATCCTTCCAATCCCAATAGTATACCACTTCAAATTCCCTGCCCCATTTGCCATCGCTCCCTTGAGCAAGGCAAATACTGTCAACATCCTGAGATCAGTTATACCATCTTAAGGAATCTTTATGAGTCACCCAAGGACTTTCAGGAGTACTGACGAAGACCCTTTACCTTCCTTCAAGTCGTTCCCACTTCTCTCCAACTCCATCTCTCTCCACCTCCACTCCCTCATTGTATCTGTGGAGACCTTGAGAACTTTCCAGAGTCGGACAAAGAAGATATTCCATGGCTTTCCTCTTCTTCATCACCTTCGCCTGTTCCTCCACCACCTCCATACTCAAATCCTCAAAATGCCGGTCCTAGCCTACCCAGTCAACTACAATACCTTTGTGATCAACAAAGACAACTTCACATTTCTGATGGCACACGATCCCAATCTAGAGGAGGTCGTGTATCTGGAGGACAAACAGTCCGGGGAAGACCCAGCACCCAGGGACAACAGTCTCCACCTATCCCAGACGTTTGCCACCTTCCAGATGCCAAGGACTTTGGTGTCCATCCTGCAGTGTCCAAACATTTGGACATTCGAAGATAACAAAGAAGGTGGCCTCGTCTGCATCGAGGTGGTGCCAATCTGGCAGAGTCGCGCTCACAGGATGCTCAGTCTTGATGAGGCTCACAGAGTGAGCCATGTGGTAACTCCATTTAGGATTTTGCCATGTGAGTCACAAGTGGTCAAAGACCATTCTACCAACTCATTTATATTTAAAGACAAGACTCTCGCGTCTGCCTATGAGGGTGCCGGATGGGCTTTCCCATCTGAGACTCATAAATCCACCCCTGGTGCCTACATCCACTTCCAAGGTTTAGAAATCATTTGTCGTCATCACCTTATGCCATTGCTCACCCATCAGAAATTTGAAAAGTCGCTGGAACCCAACTGGGTTTATCCTTATTCTCAGGAGGTCATTGACCAAGGCTGGCCCTTATACCTCTACCATCAACTCCAGGTTGATTGGAACCGAGCCTTCGACTCCCATTTCCATCGCCTCTCCCACTCCAATCTGAAGCTTTGCTCACAATGTTGCTTACAGCGTCTTATCAAGTCCACTTGTACTCAAGATGAGCTTGACACCATTTATGACGGAATTGTGCAGAGAGCTAGACAAAGAATCCGTCGAAGAGCTGCAGAGGAAGGTGAACACATTAGAAGGATTTGCAAGCAGTCTTAGACTCCTTCATGATACACCTTTCCCTCCTGCATGGCCACTTCCTCTTGGTTTTTCTTATGTATACCATTCCAATTTTCCATTTTTATATGACAATTTTCTAGAGTTCAACAGTTTCTCTGATTTCACTTACCCTTATCATCCTTGTAATGACTTAGATATCTGTGTACAAGAGGGCTTTATTTCCAATGTTTACATTGGGAATCCGCATTACTTTGCGAGTTTATGGTTTGAATCTTTTGAATGATTAGCCCCCTTGCCGATTCCTAGTGGATCGAGAAATACACATTTATCATCTAGATGTTTTACAAAGGATGATTGTCGGAAACGTTGGCTCAGAAAGTCTGGAAAAGGAAAACAGTATCATAAGAAGAATTTGACAATGGGCTTGGGAAATTTGTTTACTCCTACTTCCTACTCCTTTATCTTATTGGTTTATGAATCGTTCTTTGCTGATGACGCTTTTGCAGATCTCCTCTAGTCTACCACAATGGCCACACTTCCTACTTCCACTGAACTCAAAATCGACTCCACTACCATGGGTCACATCCCTCTCCTTGTTGGCCAGTCCAACTATCAAACCTGGGTCATCCAACTTCACTCTACCCTTCAGATGTACTCTGTCTGGGGAATGATCAATGGAACCTTGCTCTTCACTGGTATGGCTGACACTGCTGATCAGGCAAAGTGGAAGCTACTAAATAAGCAAATCAATGGTTTCATCGCATCCACTATCGATGACTCACTGATCAGTCATGTCCAGGAGGACTGGGCAGCTCCAGCTACCCCGTATCCCTTGCAAAATGATTATGGGACAAGCTCACTAGCCTCTTCAGTACCACTGGTCTCACTGGCCAATTTCAACTCTTCCACACCATCACTCGCTGTCATATCCATGTTAAATCTGCAACTCAAGACATTAGCCATGTCACTCAGCTGTTTGTGCAGCTTCAGGCTGCTGGTCTCAACCTTCCTCAGAACTTTAGGGCAATGCTTTTGCTAACCCTACTTCCTGACGACTTTCACACTCTATCCTCTACCCTCACTGCTACAGTCGCTGAAGCCGAGCAGCATTATCGCAGATCCAGGATGGCAGATGGAAGAAGACAATGGAATGAACATGGATATGGCTGGACCTTCTACTGCGCCCTTTTGAAGGGACTTCTTTGGAGAATCCCCCTTCTGAGAAGTCTACCACGTTCAAGGGGAAAAGGAGAGGGAAGAAAAAGAAGGTGACTTTGTCACTCGGTGGACTCATTTCTAATACTTCATCATTTGGGAATGTAGATCCCATTGATCATGCATCAACCTGGCTCCCTGTGCCTCCTATCAGAGAGCTACCCGTGGAACAACCACAGTACATAGGACCATGGTTGCAGTACACCAGTAATGCTGTACTAGTGTTACAATTTTCCTCCTTTCCTCATGCGTTGTTCTTTTTTTCTTACACAGTACTCGCACCACCTGGCAGGGCACACCCAGTCGTCCCCATACTGCTGTCCTTCTCCTTACAAATACCGTTTTCCCACTATTTTCACCATTGTTCTAATAGACCTTATCTTCGGCTTTACTCGTATCTTTGGACTTCATCTCCTACATCATTTCTCTCACAACAGTGAGTGTTCCCCACTTTCCACACATTTCCATAGTCTTCTTTTCTTGATTGTCCCTTGGTCCGTGCGCATTGGTCTTCTTTATATGAACCCTTCATCTACACTTGTATTCCTCATTCTCGATCTTCGCAATACAAGCATAGTCTTGAGTCACCCTTGAAACTCTTGAGTCTAAGTCAAATCCCCTTCAACTTTCACTATACCAGAAACCCCCTTGTTAGATAAACTAGCGGACGTCGGTCTCTTCGTGAGTATCACCTGACTAGTCCTGTCTCTTTGTCTTGTGGATTAGCGGACGTCGGTCTCTTCGTGAGTATCGCCCACCTAGTCCTCTCCACAAGTCCTTGTATGCTTTGCGTAACAAAAGATCAAGAATCTCTTCAGCCCCACCTTTCCAGGTGAAGGGCCCCCACCATTACCACCACGAGTCGCTTCGGATGTCGAGAGCGTCAACCCATAGCACCCCCTCCTGAAGAGGATGAAGATATTGAGCTTGGAGACGACACCACTCCCAGCACCCCACAGTTAGCGTTATCACAACTTCCAGCAATCCCTAGTATCCCCAGCATCACCCAACGAAACTACATACCCTCCTTCACTTTAGGAACCTCCTTGCCCCAGCCACCACCTTCGAACCCAGCACCCACCATGTCTAGAGTACCTGAACTCAAGGCTGCTCTCCCTGCCGACTTCTCAGGCAAACATGCCGACGCATCCAGATGGATCAAAGCTATGAAGGCCTACTTCGCCTTGAACCAATCCCTGTATTCCTCTGACAATGATAAGATCATGACGACCCTCAACAAGATGAGCGAGGGTCGAGGAGCCAACTTCACCGAGATGTGGTACGATAAGATGGTGGATCAAACCATCACCACAGGGAAGACATTCCCAGACTTCTGCTCAAACTTCGAGTCTACTTTCTACCCCTTTGACACCAAGGCCATCGCCTGGCTTGAGCTCACCAAACTCACCCAGAAATCCTCCCGCTCCGCAGATGGAACCACCGACGATGGTTTCCAGCAGTACATCACTGATTTTCAGAACCTCGCTGCCAAAGCAGGTATCACAGATCATGTCACTCTCATCGACCAATTCTTGCTTGGCCTAGACCAGTGACTTGCCACTATGATCCTCTCCATGTCCTCGATTCCTACCACCATTGACAAATGGATCGAACATGCTAAAACCTTCCATGGTCAAAAGATCCGCATCCTCACTTTGAAGAAGGGACACTTCACCCCTTCATCCTTCACTCGCACCTCAGAAAGAGATCCCAATGCCATGGACATCAACACCACCACCACAATCAAGAAGCTTACCCCAGTTGAATGAGCTCATTGCATCAAGGAAGGTCACTGCTTCTGCTGCCGCCAGGTGGGCCACAACAGTATGAACTGCTCTAAGTTCCCTTCGAAACCACCCCCAAGAAACACACAACACATCCACGCCTCTACCACTAAAGAAACCCCACCACCTTGCTCTCAACTAGATGAATATGTCAACTCGCTCAAGACTTTTGGAAAAGAGGAGACAGAAATCCTATCTATACTCAAGACGTGTTATGAGAAGCCATCAGAGGAAGTAGCTTCTATCACGATATCCCCGGAGCACATCCAGAAGGCAAAGGATTTTTAAAAAGGAGAGTCGTTCTGACATCTTCTCTCCTTAACATAGATAATATACTTGTAGCCCCCCAGAATGAAAGAACCATTTGTCTCCCAGTTATGCTGCAAGGAACCATCAAAACCATCAAAACCTCTGCCCTTATTGACTCAGGAGCAACAGGGAACTTCATTGACTCTCACCTACTATTGGTGGGATTCAAACTCTCTAAGTTAAACAACCCCCTCATCACCTACAACATTGATGGAACTGAAAACCAGAGAGGTACCATCAAGTGGAACGCCCAAGTTTCCCTTTATTCGCAAAAGTTTTCTGACAAGAACAAACTCATGGTCACTCATCTCAGTCGCCCCCAGATCATTTTAGGAATGCCCTGGCTCCAGAAATGGAATCCCACCATTGATTGGAAAACCTATTCAATCACTATGGAACATTCTCACAATGGTTACAATTTACACAGGTACTCAGTCAATCCGGACCTTGAAATCGCTGAACTTCTTCTTCAGAGGTATCCCCAAGGGGTTGAGAGGTCTCTTCGTGAGTATCCTCCCTCGAAAGGAACCTCTGGCGAAAAGATTCAATCCATGGAAGTTGACAAGCCGACCAAGGACACCATCCCAGATTTCTGCAAAGACTATGTGGATGTCTTCTCTGGAACCCTCTTCGAGAAGCTTCCACCCCACCGCTCCTTTGATCACAAGATCAAACTAAGGAACTCCTTCATCCCAAAAATCACCAAGGTCTACCCGCTCAATCCATTAGAAAAGGAAGAATGTCAAAAGATGATCGACAAACATCTAAAGACTGGCTGAATTGTCCCTTCTCACTCTCCCCAGGCCTCGTCACTCTTCTTTGTCAAAAAGGAAGATGGTTCCCTTCACCCAGTTCAAGATTATCGATACCTTAACTCTCACACCATCCGAAATGCTTACCCCCTTCCCCTCATTCCCGAACTCATCAATGACATGAAGGATGCCACTTACTTCACCAAGTTTGACATCCGATGGGGATACAACAACATATGCATCTGAGAAGAAAATCAATGGAAAGCCGCCTTCATCACCCCTTTTGGTCTTTTTGAACTGACAGTTATGTTCTTTAGTTTCTGCAATGCACCCGCCACATTCCAAGAGTTCATGAACCATATCTTTGCAGACATGCTGGCAGAACGCTGGCTTAAAATCTATATGGATGATCTCGGAATCGCAACAAACGGTTCTCTCTCCCTCCATCATGAGCGAACGTGTCGCGTCCTTCAACGCCTCCAAGAACATGGCTTATCCTTGAAAATATCGAAGTGTTCCTTCGACCAACCAACTATGAGGTACCTAGGAATGATCATCGGCCAGGGAATTATTTGCATGGACCCAAAGAAAGTCACCGCCATCAAGGACTGAAAGCCTCCAACCTCCATAAAAGGGGTTCACTCATTCCTCGGATTTGCAAACTTCTATAGAAAGTTTATCCCAAACTACTCTGATATCGTCGCCCCCCTCACCCTCCTTACTTGCAAAGACCAACCTTGGGTATGGTCCCCTTTACAACAATGAGCGTTTGACCACCTCCGCGATATCTTCGCCTCTGCCCCAGTCATCGCAATTCCAGATGTGTCCACACCCTTCTACCTCATGACAGATGCCTCTCTTCTAGCCGTGGGTGCTGTCCTTATGCAGTGTGATGCCAATGGAGACAAGCATCCTGCACCTACTTTTCCAAGATGTTCTCCCCTGCGGAATGCAACTATGACATATACAATCGTGAACTCCTCGCAGTCATCTATGCCTTAGCTGAGTGGAAACATTATCTCCAGGGAACTTCGCACCCAGTCACCATCATCACCAACCACAAAAATCTCTTCTACATTCGAGATCCCCGTAAACTCTCCTGCAGACAGGCTCGCTGGGCCCTCTTCCTCCAGGACTTTGACATTGTCTGGGCTGTCACTCCGGGCTGCCAGATGGGCCCTGCTGATGCTCTCTCTAGACGAGATGACGTTGACACCTCAGCAGACAACGTCGACTCTTCCATCATACTGGACCTGGTCGTTCTCAATGCACTTGATCTGTCCCTCGCGTGTCATATCCAATCTTCCTCTTCCTCAGACCCCTTCGTTTTAAAAGCTCTAGCGGCCCTCGATGAGGGCTTCCCCCTGTTCACTCGTTCCTCCCTCAAAGACTGGTCTTTTGACAACGGGCACCTCTATTTTAAGGGCCGTATGTATATTCCCCCCTTAGCTCGTTCCGCTCTCCTTCACTCCATCCACTCCTCGCCTCTCTCTGGACATATGGGCGTCTTCTGCACCAAAGCCATTTTGGAACAAGACTTTTGGTGGCCGGGCCTCTCTTCCTTCGTCAAACACTTCGTGGATGGCTGTGCCACCTGCCAGCAGAACAAGGTTAACACCCATCCCACAATTCCCCCTTTGTCTCCCATCCCTTCTGTGACTGCTCTTCCGTTCAAACAATTGTCCATGGACCTGATCATGGACCTTCCCTCTTCCCACGGTCACGACTCTATCTTGGTCGTGGTTGACCATGGCCTTATGAAGGGGGTAATCCTCATTCCATGCTCCAAATCCATTGATGCAGCAGGCGTAGCCAATCTATTCTTCCACAATGTCTTCAGACATTTCGGTCTCCATGACTCCATCATCTCAGATAGAGGTTCCCAGTTTGCTTCAGCGTTCGTGAAAGAACTTGCTCGCCTCCTGAAGTATGACATTCGCTTATCCACAACTTACCATCCCCAGACCGATGGCCAAATGGAACGAACCAATCAGGAACTAGAGACATATCTTCAGATCTTCTGTACAAATCAACCCTCCTCATGGTCCGAAACCTTAACAGCAGCGGAATTCCATCATAACTCTGCCCCTCACATGTCAACCAAGAAATCCCCTTTTTCCTTACTCTACGGATTTGACCCACACTGATATCTGCCCCTTGGCAAAACCTTCTTACCCGCTCTAGAAGCATGACTCTCTTCCCTAGATGAAGCCAGAAAGGAAGCCTTAGCTGCCCATGAATCCACCCGAAAGCTCATGGCTTCCCGGACAACCAGTCGCTTTACCCCCTGGAAGGTAGGCAATAAGGTATGGTTTGAAGCCACCCACCTACGGCTCCATTACCCTTCTTGAAAGCTCGCTCCTAAGTGACATGGTCCCTTTGAAATCATCCGTGTCCTTTCCCCATTAACTTATCAGCTCCGCCTTCCCTCCACATGGAAGATACACGACGTCTTCCATGCCTCGCTTCTATATTCTTATTGGACCAGTGAAGCACATGGACCTGCATTCTTATCTCCCCCACCTGACATCATAGATAATGAAGAAGAGTGGGAAGTCAAAGCGATAATAGCCCACAAGGGTTTTCAATCACGTTGCCGGTACCTGACCACATGGAAGGGTTACTCATCATCCAAAAATACATGGGAACCTGAGTCTAATCTCTGTCACGCTCCCACTATCCTCACAACTTATAAGTGGAAACATCACCTTTGATTTGGGGCCATCAGTCAGTCAACGGTCTCTCTGTGAGTATCTCCTGCCTGAACCCCAAACGCCGTTATATGCTCCTCTTCCCCCTTGACTTCTACCACAATGTCATTCTTATCCTCTTCCATCGCCTCCTCCCCACTATCTTCATCCTCAACCCCATCGTCGCCCTTACATTCTCAATGTGTCTATCCTTCGCTCTTGCCCGAACATGGGGTCCACTTGCTCTATGCCACCGTCCTAGACTCCCCCGTTCTTCTTCACCAAATCGAAGAAGACCCCCTTTTTCAAGATGATACTATTTCTCAAGACCTCATTCGTACCTACCATGGAATCTCCTGTGCTCAATTAATGCTTTATGCAGCTGAGTCTCCTGATCTTCCTCTTCGCTTTGCTTTGGGAGACACCCTTTGTCATCTTTTCAACACTTTACATAGTCATGGTTTTGGAACCTTCATCACAGCTCTTCCCACTGTTATGATTTACCCTACCTTTCATCGCATCTACCTTTCTCTTCCCCAGGATCAACACGATACCTACCTCCAACAACTTGACAATACTCTTAGCCCTGTAAATTCCTCTATTCGCCTTACCCTGGGACAGGATCCTCTTCCTATCCCCGCTCCTGCTCCTCCTCTTGCCGCTAGACTCTCCTCCCCCCCTTCGTCCACCTCTGCAACCCTTGTTGACTCTGACGAAGATAGTCAGGACTCTCACCCGGATTCTGATGATGAAGAAGCTACTCGCACCATCCCAATCCCACAGGAACATTCCTGAACCTATCTGCTTGGTAGCTCTCGCACCCTATCCTTCCCTTTTCGTGTTCTATCAGATCCAGAGCAGATTAACACTCGCCCAGCTTCTCCCTCTACCGAGTGCCATCACTGCCACCATCGGGGCCACTATCAGTTCAACTGCCCACAATACCATTGCCCTCATTGTCATGTCCTCACCCCGGGTCATCCTGCCCGTTGTTGCCTTATTCAGAGATGCGACTACTGCAATAACTGGGGCCATACCAATCGCTTCTGCCCCCATCGTAACTGCAGAAGTTGCAATTCACCTGGTCACATCATTGGTGACTGTCTGTATGAACATCTATCAGTCTCACAGTCCACAGCAATTTATGGGGGATCCCAGATCCTCAGTGTTTGAGTTGAGGAATAGTAGGATCATTGAGCCAGGGGCTCAATTGTACAGTGGGGGTAATGTTACAATTTTCCTCCTTTCCTCATGTGTTGTTCTTTTTCTCTTACACGGTACTCGCACCACCTGGCAGGGCACACCCAGTCGTTCCCATACCGCTGTCCTTCTCCTTACAAATACCGTTTTCCCACTATTTTCATCATTGTTCTAATAGACCTTATCTTCAGCTTTACTTGTATCTTTGGACTTCATCTCCTACGTCATTTCTCTCACAACAGTGAGTGTTCCCCGCTTTCCACACATTTCCATAGTCTTCTTTTCTTGATTGTCCCTTGGTCCGTGTGCATTGGTCTCCTTTATATGAACCCTTCGTCTACACTTGTATTCCTCATTCTTGATCTTCGCAATACAAGCATAGTCTTGAGTCACCCTTGAAACTCTTGAGTCTAAGTCAAATCCCCTTTGACTTTCACTATACCAGAAACCCCCTTGTTAGATAAACTAGCGGACGTCGGTCTCTTTGTGAGTATCGCCCACCTAGTCCTCTCCACAAGTCCTTGTACGCTTCGCGTAACAACTAGATGGATATGACAATGATAATATGCTTGACTATTATCATGGCGCTTTCGTGCTAGGAGGAGATTCTGACTCAGACTTCACCAGAAACCACTGGATGTTTGACAGTGGTTGTACCAATTATCTCTCACCTTTCGAAGATGATTTCTCTCACATTGGATCTAGAGTCTGCTATGCTAAGGTTGCAAGTGGACAGAAGATTCCCATGTATGGTCCTGGCAAGGTTATCATACAGCAAGACGGTTCTATGCAGAAACCAATAGTGTTACAGGAAGTATGATATACTCCAAATGCCACTCACCACTTAATATCAATTTCCTTGCTCACAAGCCAAGGCTATAGATGCGAGATTGATAGCAAGACGTCCAGTATCTGGAATGCAAAAGAAGACTTTGTCATGCAGGCATCTGCCTTGTGTCTGAGTAATAACCTTCATTGGATTCAGTCATGATTGATTACTTTGATGAATGATCTTATCTCCTTTTTGTCAGGATCTGATGATTCTTATCATCTATGGCATCAAAGGATGGGTCATCCTTTGAAGAATGCATTACATCAAGCCAACAAGATGGTTACAGGTATCCCTCCAATTAATTTGTCTGATATTGACAATTCTCCCTGTAAGGGCTGTGCCCTGGGGAAGATGCATGATAGGCCATTTGTTTCCTCTCAGAAATGTGCCACACATCCTTTAGGACTGGTTCATACAGATCTCATTGGTCTGATGCCTGTCGAACCACATTCTCATGCACGGTACATTCTGACTTTTATTGATGATTACTCTGGTTATGCGCTTGTTGGGTTCATCCGTAACAAAGATGCTGTCACTCAGCACTTCAAGAACATGGTGTCTTGGGCTCAGACCTTTACTGGTCATTTGCTCACCTCTATACATTCTGACCGAGGGGGGAAATATCTGGGACAGGAACTTCAATCATTCTTCTCTTCCAGCAGTGTTACACACCAGACTTCTGTTCCCTATACTCCTCAGCAGAATGGATGAGCTGAGAGGTTCAATCAAACTCTTCTCGAGAAGGCTGAAGCAATTCAGCAGCATGCATGTTTTCTGAAGTCCTTTTGGCAAGATGCTATTGAAATGGCATTGCATATTTATAACAACCAACCAATGCATTGTCATTAATGGAAAACACCCATTGAACAGTTCAATAGAGATAAACCTGATGTTTCGTACTTCAGGATATTTGGCACTTTTGCTTACGTCTTTATCCCACCAGAACAAAGGAAGGATAAGTTGTCTCCCAAATCTGAGGAGATGATTTTCATCGGATATGAACCTAATACCAAAGGCTATTGTTTTTGGTCACAATCACGGAGATGAGTGTTCATTTCTATGAATGCTATATTTGATGAGAATATCTTTCCTAACTGTTCCAGAAGTCAAGAAGACAGACCAACCCCTATTCCAGTCAAAGATGAAAACCCAACAGCAACTGATGATCCCGCAGAATCACCATCTTAGGAGAAACTGGAATCTTCTCGAGATATGCATATACCAATACCATCAATTCCTTATTCAATTGGACACCCTGGTCAAAATCCCAATCTGCCACAGTCTCCTGATCTTGGACATGGATCAGGAAATACCTTTCCACCTTTCCACTTATTCCAACAGTTACAGCCATCAGAAGGGGATCCCTGGAGACCCAATGCTCCATCTTCTCTCGTCTTTGATTCACCAGAATCTAGTAACAATGATTCACTGTCTTATCATACATCTCCTATATGTCCTGGTACTAAAAGAGATAAACCTGACTTGAAGCGAACTAGGTCTTCTCCTACAGACCTTCATCATCACAAACACTTCTTGGTTTCAGATTCGCCTCCTGAAGAGGAGAGAGAACTTTCTTCGGGAACTTCACCTTGAGTCTGGTTACCACCTCATCAGAATCCATCAGAATCTTTACCTGAATTTCAAGTTCATCCTCATCAATATCATCCTACTACCAAGGAATGCTCTACTTTCAGACCACCTGTTGAACAACGACAATCTACTTGAGTACCCATATCCTGGATATTGCTGAATAACACCTATGGAAACAAAACTCCCATAGAGATCAAGAAATCACTTAAACAAGGTCTAGATATGATTCAGGAGGAGACAGAACCTATGGATACTTCCTCAGAATCAAAGACACCAACCAATGAACAAGATGATCTTGGTTAGATGTATAGTTCTTCATGGATTCGTCATCACATGTTTATGGCTGTTGACACTTCATCTGTTCCCAAGCAGTATCGAGATGTACTGAAACTTGGACTATCAGAACAGAAGCTATGGAAAGATACCATGAAAGAAGAAATCAAGTCTCTTCATGAGTGCAAGGTATGGACTTTGGTTGACCTACCTCAGGGATGTCAACCCATCAAGGGGAGATGGGTATTTGCTGTTAAATTTGACAGTCGAAAGAAAGCTCAATTTGTTACTAAAGGATTTACACATGTTTTTGGAATAGACTATGAAGAAACCTTCTCTCCAGTAGCAAGATTTGAAACCTTGCAACTTCTTCTATCTCTGGCAGCACTTCATGATTGGGAAATTGAAGCTCTTGATGTCAAGACTGCCTTTCTCTTCGGAGAATTAGATGAAGAAATCTACATGGATCAACCCGAAGGCTTCATAGTGAAGGGTCAGGAGAACAAAGTCTGTCAACTCCACCAGGCAATTTATGGCCTTAAGCAAACCACCCTTCAGTGGAACAAGCAGCTTCACAAGAGTTTGGAACAAATGGGTTTCTGACGCTTAGTGATTCTGGAACTTATTTCAAGATTATAGGTGACGAGATCATCATTCTTCTCATTTATGTTGATAATGCTCTTTTTATGGGTAGTAACAAAACCAAACTCCTCAAACATAAGAAATCATTCATGAAATGATGGAAATCAAGAGATCTTGGTGAAGCTAAGGAATACCTAGGTATGAGGATCACATGAGATCGTAAATGTAAAACGATTACTCTTGATCAAACCCACTATGCAGAGAAAGTTGCCAAGTGATTTTCACAGGAGAATTGTAAACCGGTCTCTGTTCCTCTTCCTACTGGATATAATCCAAGACCTTCCAATGCTGAATCCAATCCATCACTCTGCAGTCGTTATCAGTCAGTCATTGGATCACTGTTATACATCATGCTAGGAACAAGACCGGATATCACCTATGCAGTTATCAAGATGTTGCAGTATTCTTCCAATCCATCAGAAGAACATTTGCAAAAGGCACTCTATATAGTGCGCTATTTTTTCTCTACTACAGAGCTTTGCATTTGTTATTTTGTGACAGGTAACCAAAATGGTTTGGTTGTTTATTCTGATACTGATTGGGCTGGTGACGTTGAAACATCATGTTCTACCACTGGTTATGCCATCTTCTTAGGCAATGGCATTGTTTCATGGCTAAGTAGATGACAATGCTGGGTGACACTTTCTTTCATAGAAGTGGAATATATTGGTATGACTGAGACCGCTAAACAGTTACAGTGGATCCAAAATCTCTATGGAGAATTAGGATTTAATCTCAGTCCTATTCCTTTATGTGTCGATAACCAAGGCACTATATTCCTTGCTTCTAACCCTGCATAGGAAGGACGTACCAAACATGTTTGCATTCCTGATCACTTCATATGAGAAGCTGTAGAGTTTGGAGAAGTCAAACTTTACTATGTTCTGACGAACAAACAATTCATGGATCTCTTCACGAAGAACTTGGGCAAACAGAAGTTTGAAGATGGAAGAAAGGCTCTTTAACTTTTATGGTTCAAACCATCATAATCTGAACAGCAAGGAGGAGTGTTGAGAATCTGGTATTCTATTTCTGATCTTCTATTACATAACCAGATTGTGGGCCTGATCACATGACATCATAGGTCAGCTGTTGTTTCAGGCTTACGCTATTCATATTACACTATAGATAAGAAGCAGTGCTCTTCTGATAAGAGCTATTATTCCTATTGGATACTATTCTTGCTATCTCACCTTATCTTTCCCTTTGTTCTATAACATTCT
>JBBPRF010000443.1:0-23837 GCA_038092875.1 Lanmaoa pseudosensibilis | reverse complement strand
ACAATTGCCAAGCAATTTTTTTGTCTGCCATTTTTTGTGGACAGAAAAACATTGCCAATATCCACTACCTACTATCAGTAGCAGGAATAATTGATAGTCCTCTTGTAGATAGTACCCCCCATTCTTGCCCCATTCTGACACACAAGCTCCTGATGCTATAGTTGATTGTGTCCAGACACATTTTAAATTGTTCTGCATCTATTCTTTGTGGCAGATTTTTTATTTTCTCCCTCCTGTTGAGGACACACAAAAAATACTGTACATGCACATTATCATTCCCTATCACTTTCTCCCTACAACCATATCACCAAAATGACTTGTTGAGTCTGCAATGGGGTGTTGCCATGATTCTGCCCATCCTAGCAGGTGGGAAAAGCACGGGCGGAGTTCGGATGTGGCGGGTGTTGCCCCTCCCCAGAAACACGGATGGCGGCGACGACGAGACAACCGCGTTGAGTCGAGGAGCACTCGACACTACTCGAGCTACTCCAAACACCCGAAAAACGCGTCGGATGAGCGTCGTAAGTGCACCCCCCCACGCCGTTCTCCACTAACTTATAGACCCGCCTCCCCATCTGACACTTTATGTGACCTACCAACCTCCCCACCAGACAAAGACATCCGCCAAGGCAGCAGCAGCAGCTGCCGCCTCCTACGCAGCCCTCAAAGAAAAGCGCGCTTGGGACCTCGCCATCTCCCCCGCCAAATCCCTCCCCATGCAAGCGTTCATGTTGTACATGTCCGGCGGCGGCGTCCAAATCTTCAGCATGGGTATCGTCCTCATGCTTCTCCTCAACCCTATCAAGAATATCGCCGGGATGAACGCCGGTGCGTCCCACCGCCTCTATCTGAGAAACAAACTATGTAATTGACGTCTCACCGGCACCTTTTTCCTCGCCGCACGTTACTACCGCGTCGACCCAGCTTTCTCCCCCTTCATACCGGCTACCACTACCACCACCACTTCCTCCTCCAACACGAACACCACCGCCCTCCCACTCCAAAAACTCACCTATATCCTCTGCAACCTCCTCACTCTCATCGTCGGTCTCTGGAAATGCCGCTCAATGGGTCTACTCCCAACCGGAACAGGCGACTGGCTCGCTTTTGAAACTCGCCGCATGGTGCGTCCCTCCCCCTTGGCATGAAACATGATGAACACCCCCCATCATCTAATTTGTCTCATCCTCATCTCCGCGTCTATCGTTTCACCTTTTTGCTGTGCTTCCTTCCCTTTTTTTTTTTTTTTTTTTGCCTTGGCGTCGTTCCTCGCTAAGTACTTTTCGTTTCCTCATTTCTAGCCTCCGGAGATATCGCTCTTGTGAATCGTATGATCCAGCCGCAACCCTCTTTGATCCGCCCATTTCCTCCAACTACCGCGCCCCGGAACACGCCGCTGCCGAGGCGAACCGAAGCCATCACGAACGTTTGAACGGGCTCGAGATTCACCCAGAACCTCGTGCCATTCTCTATATCAGAAAACATGATTCCTATTATGAGCAAAGGGGTATATGATCTAAACCATCCTTGTACTTCCTCTTGCCCAAGAATCATCCATGTGTTTTCTCCGTCGTCATTATCACCGGAAATACGGGATAAAAGAGGGGCGAGAAGGATAGAAAAAAAATGAAGATTAGGTTGCAGTTTCGGTCTGGATGTACTAAGTGCCCCTCCGGCGGAATTTACTCAGTGCGGTAGAGAAGCCATAAATGGTGTTGAAAGGACATCGAGGATGGGTAAAAAAACTCATGAGCCCAAAGTGTTACGCGAGAGGGGAAACAGACGTCACAAAGAGCTAAAGAGAAACGTCAAGGATATATGAGGCAGAAGAGAAGCGTAAAAAGTGTCGTTAAGAGATGGAAGATATCAAATGAGACATTCCACGCGTGGGACAGAGCTACATTAAACGATGACACATTTATTTCTTTTCTTGACCACGGGAGGCTCCAGAGCAGCGACAATGGCCTAGCCAACCACGGCGTCAATACGGTCCAGGCACGCCGAGTAGCTCAAACGCACCTCGTCGAACACGTTCTTCAGGCCCTTCTGCGTCAGAGCCGAGCACTCTACATATTTCACCGCCCCAAGTTCCCTTGCGAGGCGTTCTCCCAACTCACTCGTTACGGGCCGCTGCTTCTGTCTAGCGAGCTTCTCAATGACTTGGCTGTCGTCCCGCAGATCGACTTGCGTGCCGACGATGAGGCACGGCACGCCCGGACAGTGATGATGTACCTCCGGGAACCACTTCTCCTTTACGTTTTCAAAGGACGCAGGGGAGGTGACACTAAAGCAAACGAGAAAGACGTCCGTTTGCGGGTATGATAATGGACGGAGACGGTCATAATCCTCTTGACCTATAAAGCAAAGCATTCGTGTGACCGCAAACAGGGAACCAAAGGGGATGATGACGAACCGGCGGTGTCGAACAACCCGAGCGTGTACGGATCTTCACCAATCATTACGGTCACGGCGTAGTTATCAAAGACCTAGCATATAGGCTTGCATCTGCCCAGCGGGTGGAGCAGCAACGAAAAGGGGGACGTACAGTCGGGACATACTCGCTCGGAAATTTGTTGGTTGTGTACGATATCAAGAGACAAGTCTGTACAACGTCACGTTCACTCGTGTGCCCAGGTCAAAAGCAAAGAAGACGAGCCGTCACGCACCTTTCCAACAGCACCATCTCCTACTACAACACACTTGATTGTCTGCATGTCGTCGAGATAGTTCTAACACAAGTCGTGATGGCGCTTGAACTAGGAATGTGACAGGTCAGAACCACGCGGGAGGTAACATGCACGAGACCCGTTTTAGAACGTGTTGCCTGTCCGCACTGTTGCAGCATGACAACCACGCTGGCAAGGCAGTGCGACGCCAGCAGAACGCCCACTACGTGATGGCGCGCGGGGAACGTTTGATTGACTCACCGGGTGGGAAGGATCGGTTGGCAAGACGCGAGCTAGTCGGGCTTGAGGAAATGCAACTAACGCAATCGCGGCGAGCACGGTTGGTTTCTGGAGTTCGGAACAAAACCGGTGAGTGGTCGCCGGGCTCTTGGCGAAGGCTGTGAGGAGAAAGAAACGAAAAAAAAGAGACGTACAAAGGACGGTAAAGTTGCGAGGTCGATGTGGGCGACGACGAGCGCAGGTGATTGACTTTGGCCGCAACACGAAATCGCAAGGTCGACCTACTCATCATTCGCGACATGAACCGGCCCTAAGCAGACAAACACACACAAACATCCCTCCTCAACGAAACGTAGAAAATTAATATAAAAGACAAACAATCTATCGAGCGCAACAGCTTCGTACTACGCGTACATATATTATAGTGTGCATGCTCATAACGTAGTGAAATAGGACCGTGCAATACTGATACAGTGTATCCCTCCCCATCGCCTCCAAGGTCCACATTACGTTGCTGTAGGTGCTTTAGCGGCAGTATGCAAGATCCTGTCATAGCTGAAAAAAACATGTCGAATACTGGCGTTCTGCTTGGGAATTCAGATTCGCAGTGGATCAGGATAAAAATCACCATACAAATCATGACTCCGTTGAAGGAGGTTTCCACCAAGAGAGAATTCCACGCTTGGTCCCAGTAACTATACACGCCTGTGAGCCACGGTCGAAACACTGCAAAAAGATACACCATCAGCCTAGTAGACGCTGGATAGTCTCGTGGACTCACTGCAACTGCTTGCACTTGTTCGGCTAAGAGATAGTCACACAGTCAGCTCGTGCCTCAGCGAAAGAACGTCCACCCACATTCGCCATGATCCAGCCCGCAGATCACCTCCCCCTTGGCCTTATTCCACACCAGCAGGTTGTTCTCTGTCGACCCAAACAAGACCGTTTTGCAACTACTGGCGAATACGGCGCCAAAATTCTGCCGTTGTTCGCTCGCAGAGTCGCCATTCATGGAATAGACTTGCTCAATCTTGCCCTTATGATCTGTCTGCTGAATTCCCACCAAATGAGCCCGTCCCCCGGCCTGCGACACTAGCGCGTGTGTGCCCGGCCCATTGACATCCAAGTGGTATCTGCAGCAGATTGTCAGCTGGCGTTGCATTGGTTGAAGTAGTGATAACCCACACTTTGGCCTTGAGGAAGGCGTACGCGCGCAGCGTCCCATTTGGCACTTGACAATACCACCTTGACACATCCCGTCGTCAGACCAAGTCGAACAAGCGCGGGAAAGAGTTGCATACAAAACGCCATCGCTCGTACCACCGATCAACGCCTCACCGTCTTCGACAAACTGAATAGAAGTCACGTTCTGCCGCAGAATCGACCGCTGGGGTTGCCAAGTGCCTATTCCTGGTGTTCAACGGTAGTACCGTGCGTCCACGAAAATCGCTCACCTTTGATCCATATCCAAACTTTGACTCCTATCCGCGGGAATGCAACAGCAATTCTGTCACGTCTATATGCAAAACATATCGAGTCCTCCTTGCCAGCATCCAACAACTTGGCCCACTGCCAATGGTTTTGATTCTGCCCCGGAAATACATCAGTCAGGCGCTTGTACAACTCCAAAGCGAAAACGCACCGTACGCGTCCACTTGCTGATAACCCCATCCTGCCCCAACGAAACGACACCCATGTCATCCAACATCCAAGCGACGGCCATGATCGGTGCATTTTGTCCGAGCCGAGCCGTCTCCACTTTACTCGACATGTTCCATATTCGAATCGTGCGGTCATTACATATGATAGCTAACCGCTCCCCGTCCGAACTGAACGAAGCGTAGTTGATCCCTGGGTCCTCGTCGCTCTTAACTTGCACTGTATGCATTGGGTCGTGACATGGCCATGTGACCGTGCGTTTGCGCGGACGGGCGTTCTCGGCGTCTACATCGGCGTCAGACGTTAACGCGCGCTTCTTGCCCTTGGAATCGTGAGAGGGTGTTGAGCTATTTGACCCTATCGGACCAAGCGATCGAGGTGTATATTGGAGGACGGTGGAAGCTGCGGATGAGGGAACAATAGGTCGAGGTGCTTGTATAAGGATATTTTGGGCCGAGATACTGATGGGAGACTGTGGCAAGGATGGACTTGCCCAATCGTTGATTTCTGTATGTAGTTATAAAAATCTAGGTCCGGTGTGACCACAACCAGGGACTCACCGTGCTTGATTTGCGGTGTCGAAGATACGGGTTGAGAGAACAATCCAAACCTACTCTGGTCTGCGGGCGCAGCCGACTTGGGACCCGACGAACTATGCAAGAAACCGGGCGGAGATGGTGATGAATATGGTGCAAGACCAGAAAGACCAGGTGGCGTTGTCGAGGACCGGGTGCTTTCTGGTGTAAGCGCTCGTACAAGTGGAAGAGAACCTTTGGCAATGGACGGTGAGGAGCTTATCTCGCTGGCCGCCGCCGCATGTCCATTCGTCTGTTTATTGTATGGCCAGCCATTCCCAACCACCACCTTCCTTTTGGGTCCCTGCCGCGGCGATGACGCTCGAACACTAGATTTGGGAGGTGGGGGTAGAGGGAGCCTCGACGGACGGATATTCAGAGGATTGGAAATTGAACCAGTTGAGGTGTATGACAGCCGTGGGTCATTGGCAGACTTTATGGGTTGATAGCCAGATTTCACAACACTAGGGCTTGGTCCACTAGGATATCCGATGGTGGCGTCCGATGGTCTAGGCGGTAATGAAAACAAAGCTGGTTGTTGACGGGATTGGAATGGGGTAGAGAACGACTGGCTGTGAGGTAGAGGAAATTTGCTTTCTGGGACTATCAACTTCAACGGCTGCGGGACTGGAGATGCCTTGGGTGGGGGAAGGCTTTCGAGTGCAATCGACTCTGTCTTGACTGGTCGTTGTTCAACCGGGCTAGGCTATTCGAGATCGTCATCGCCACAATTCCGGGGAAACGGGTTCACCTAACTTACGATTTCATCAGAACTACTCAAACGGTCCGCGGAATCCTTGCTCGTAGTCAGTGAGTCCTTTTCTCCCACGAACTCCGTAATAAAACCGCCCGAGACGAATGGGTTTTTGATAGGTGCGCGCTTAGCTACCGGAGTTACGACAGGAGGGGTTTCATGCTTCTCAGTTACGGACTCAGTTGTGAAAGGTGCCGTGGTGGTCGCCACGGTTGACGCAGGGGAGGCGACTATCGTCTGAGCTGATGGTGGCACTGGCGTTTGGGCGGCAACGGTGGATTTTATGGGCGCTACGGCAAGCACGAGGGGTGAGGGAGGACGAGCACGGCGAGAAGCGGCTCCTGTGATAAATCCTGGGATGTCATCGGAAGAAAGGGAGGACTCTGATGACGGCGATGACTGGAGATCCATATCGACGGTCTCGGAGGATACAGGGCTGATCTGCGACGTCCTGCTAGCGGCATCCTCGATGTGGCTCCATGGCGCTTCTAGTTGCTCCGCAGGCGCTTGTTGTGTGGTAGATGCTGTAGGCAAGGGTTTACCTATTGTAGCAGTGGTTGGCTTGACAGGGGTGGCTGGGACCTCGATGGGGGGTGGAGTGCGGGTGTGGATAGGTGATTGGGGAGGAGTGCTAGGCGGCGAGCCTATGCTCATCGGGGATAGACTTCGGGACCGATCATCATGCAGTATCTACAGTGGCTGAGATGGCGTTGTATAGTCGTATGCAATGTACTTACCGGACGATCATCAGGGGGCGGGATCAGCTTTGGTGATGGGTCTGGCTCTGCTATTTGCACAGGTTGTTTCACGGGAGTGGATGGCTCTCGAGTGTGAAGATGCAATTTTTCCAGCACGGGAATGGTGGGAGGGACTACCTGGACAGCACTCACAGACCATGACGGCTGTACTTGGACGCCGACGGAGACATGTGTAGGCGGCGGCGGGATGAAGGTATCTGAGAGCGACATACCGAACGCTCGTATGGATGGAGTGTACGAAGGAGAAGGGGAATGCTCACCTTGTACCGAGCTCACCTGTTCGTGTTGTTTTGTCCACGTTCTGCGCATCTTGGGAGGGATGACGTGAGAAACGGGAGGGTCAGAGAAGGTATCGTCATGAGCGATCTGTTTTTCGACCTCTTCCTCTTCGTCCGAGTTTGAGTCGGGGATGGCGAAGAGGTCACCTTCGAAGATGACGGCCTGTTCGGTGAAGGAGCCGTCTTCTGAGGCTACGGAGAGGAGAATTTCCTTGCCGGGCTTGACCTCGATTCTCTTCTGTGCGAAAAGACTGAAGTAAGCGACTGGACCTCTTCCAGGAGGGTAAGGAGAGCCGTCAGATATCTCTATGCGTTTAAGGACGACGTGAGCCTTCTGACTTGCGCCATGGCGTCGAAAGCGAAGGCCCCCCTTTACGCCGAGGACGGAGGCGACGGAGGGGGGTAGAACCTGACCTGATGACTCGCTGGTGGAGTCATCCATTACACGACCTTTTCGACTTTGGCCTCGCTCGTGCTCGCGAATGGGTCGGCCAATAAATCGACCGTTGAGAGACTCCCAAAGACTATGGGATCACGTGATGAACCGTGAGATCAACAATCACCGCCACCTGAGGGTAAGCTAGTCACGTGTCGAGGCTGTTGGACAGCCGTAGTGATTGACGTGGAAGTACTGCGCCGAGTTTACACTACACCGACTATGCGCCTTTTAAGAACAGCGCTGGTTTCTTGCCTCGCTATCCTGACCAGCGTTCTCGCAAACTCGAGCTCAGGTGACAAGGTCCTCGTCCTCCTCGACCCTTCCCTAGACAAGGCAAACTACTCCATCTTCTTCAATGGACTTGAGAGTGAGTTACGGGGGTACCATTGCCCGATTCTCGTCACTCACGCGAACTGGCAGAACGAGGGTACGACCTGACGTTCCGCGCACCAAAGGACGCGAGGCCCGCCATCACCGCGTACGACGTACCCAACTACGCCCACGTCATCCTCTTCACCCCAGAAACCAAGTGTAAGTCTCCAGCAACAACGCCCAGCACTCTTTTTACTAACCCACTCCACAGCATACGCCTCGGACATCACACCACAATCCTTGGTCGGCCTCCTCTCAGAAAACACCAACCTCCTCATCGCGCTCTCTCCAAAACAAACCCCCCTTTCCTCCCTCGCTGCCGAGTTCTCCCTCATCCCTCCTCCCCCTGGGACACCTCTTATCTCCCACCACCCCAAACGCGAAGAACCCGCAACACTCATCCCCGTGCAAGTCGCCAAATCACCCATCCTCACACCAGGCATCGCCCCCGTCTGGTTCTCCGGTGCCCCACACGCGCTCGGCAACAACCCCTACCTCGTCCCTATCCTACGCGCACCCCCGACGAGCTTCGCAGCCGACTCCACCGACGACTCCGCTGCTAGCGCTATCGTGGACGCCGCAGAGAGGAACGGCGAAGGTCTCTGGGCCGGTAGCCAGCTCGGCCTCGTGACGGGCTTCCAGACGACCAAGAACTCGCGTGTCGTCTTCGCGGGCAGCGTCGAGCTCTTCAGCGACGAGTACGCGAGGAAGGCGCTCCCCGATGGTATACCCTCCGGCAATGCCCAGTTCGCCAGGGACGTCGCCGCTTGGGTTTTCCAGGAGACGATGGTGCTCCGCATCGACCGCACGGAACACCACCTCGTCAACGAGACCGACGCGCCGGAGATGTACACTATCAATGACCAGATCGTACGGTGCCGTTACTTGCTGTGTCTGCACAAGGCGCTCACGTTTCGTGTTGTGCATTATAGGTTTACACCGCGTACATTTCGGCGTACGACCCTCAGACTGCGAGCTGGAAGCCGTACGACGGTCTCACGGATTTACAGCTTGAGTTCACCATGCTTGACCCGCACGTGCGGACTGCGTTGCTCCCCGTCGCCGGTAAACCCGGAAAATACGAAGTCCAGTTCCGTGCACCAGACAGACACGGCGTCTTCAAGTTCGTCGTTGGTTGGCGGAGACAAGGGTGAGCATCTTCTATATTCTTTATTGTTGCGGATGACACGCTAACTCTCACTTGCCATAGCCACTCTTTCCTGCACACGACGACGACCGTACCTGTTGTTCCACCCAGGCATGACCAGTATCCCCGCTTCTTGAGCGCTGCATGGCCATACTACGCAGGCGCTATCAGCACCAGCATTGGGTTCTTCATTTTTTCCGCGCTGTGGCTCGCAGGGGACGTCAAAGGTGAGAGAAAAAACTTGAAGAACGCCAAATCCGAGTAAGCGATCATGAGAACGAGCATGGTCCAGGGTGCCATAGACACCGAAAAATTGCGTTGCCCTACGGTAACATGCCATAGAGCCTTGCACACATACCTGTATTAGACACCGGTCGGCGATAATATCCACTTTTTCGGTTATGCACTACGTCCAAGGTGTCTGACCAACCATGCCACGTCGATGTAGGCTTCTGTTTAACGGCGTCTACGGAGCATATACATGAAAGATCTACGACGAAGCGGGCATGCGCAACCGAGTGGGCGAAACAGAGACGCCAACTATGACTTGGACTTTTTGAAGACCTTGGCCAGGTTTTCCCAGACGACGTTCGGGCTCTGGGCAGCGTCAATGGGAACCCACAGGCCTTGCCGGCGGTAATAGTCAACAACGGGCCCAGTCTGTTTGTGGTACGTGGTAAGACGCTTCGTTAGCGTGTCGACGTTGTCGTCCGAGCGCTGGATGAGCGGTTCGCCAGTGACATCGTCCGTCAAGGGTTTCTTGGGAGGGCTATGCAATCGCATTGAGAAAAAAACACGTTAGGTCGTGGGAGAAAGAAAAAGGGACGCACTTGAATTCTCTGTGGTAAGTCCTGCCACTGGCGGGGTGAATCAGACGGCCCGTGATTCGGGAAATGAGGAGCTGGTCGTCAATCTGGAGCTGTACAGCACTGTCTAGTTTCTCCTTGCGGCGCTCGAGCATCGCATCGAGCTTCTCCGCCTGAGGAATCGTACGAGGGAACCCATCAAGCACGAACCTAGACACACGCGAGTGAGAACGCGCGCAACGAATGAGGGAGGAGGAGAAAGGAGTCCAGTCTCACCCATTACTGCAAGCCTTGTTGTTCTCCAGCTGGTCCTTGATCATCCCGACCATGATATCGTCGCTCACGAGTCCGCCGGTGTCCATGATCTTCTTGGCTTGCCTACCGAGCTCGGTCTGTTTGGCGATTTGCTCACGAAGCATGTCGCCCGTCGCGAGATGGCAGACGCAGAATTCGTCGCGTATCCGCGGGGCTTGTGTACCCTTGCCTGTGTCGAAGCGGGATAAACGGCGCGTCAGCGTTCTGGCCCTGGAATGCCACACAAATAATGTGAGAGGGAACACGTACCGGCGCCAGGGGGACCGATGAGGATCGTGCGGAGCTGCTGTGCGGGCGTCTTGGGCCCCTGCGCAGCAGGCTCTGCTCTCTCCTCGAGCACGCGAATCTTTTCGTTCAACTGCGCGACGAGACCCTTGAGGTACTCGAGCTCGTCGGAGGGTGCCATCTTGCGTCAATCTGTGTGGGTGACGAGAAGAGGGAGTAGAGTGGGCGGGCAAAGGAAGACGAGGAGGACACCGAGAACGAAAGGTCGTTGGATGCTTGGGAGCGTTTCGGCTCGTTATGATTCGGCAGGGATGGCGAGATTGAAGCGGAGATGATCGGACTTAAATCGGCAAGATTGGCCGAGAGATGCCTTGCTTGGCCCACTCAACTACCACCCAAGGAGTCAATGGGGATGGACTGCCCTTTACTTGCTGTTCATCGGACCACCGAGATGGAGGGGAATGTGAGTGCTCACTTTCAAGATCAGAGCTGCGGTAGGGTACCCCCTCTTTTAACCGACCCAAGCGGTCTCCTGATGGTTGGACAGGGGCAAAGTCGACACTAGCGCGGAATGCGTCCATGAACATGGTGGAACGTGAGTGCACACGATAAGGACCCACAAGTCCCGGACCCTCTTATATGGATCTATATTAACCGTCGCACTACCAACACATGTTTCATGCGCAGCCCTTATCATGCGAACATTGCGAAGTGTGACAGATACATACCACGAGGCGTGGGCGGGATAGTCGAGCCTTGCATTCGTTGCTTACTAGTACTGCTGGCGTGACGCGCAACTGGCCCATCGCAAGCAGGTCTCATACGCACATATCTACTCCCATCGCTCACGCTAATAATGACGCATATACGAAAGAACCAGGGCCATGGGGAACGCTGCATTGGACAGCTCCTGCTGCTTCAGCCTGGGGAGCGCCCATATTTAATATATTTCCTTTGTTTTCATGTGACCCCGGGTACTTGACCAGCGTCAGAATTGCATCCGCTTATCAGACCTCGGTTCCAGCTCGGTTCTGTCTTGAAAGCGGCGGCCAAGCAAAGTCGTCCGCTCAAACCCTCGCTCTTCCCTTGTGAATGAATCAGTGACAAACACACTCTTCAAGAAACTGCGGTGACGCACAAAGTCAAAGTAAATGCTCTTGACGAAGCCTTTCAAAGTGCCAACAACCTGGGTTGAGGGGTACTCCATTGCGCGGAGGACACGGTGGTGAGATATGTCGCCGAGAACAGAATTGAGACTTGTTGTACCAACCCACATCGTCGGATAGCTGACAAAAATGACAGCGACCTAGTTCAACAAACGTTTAAATGGGTGAGCCATTAAAGATTATATGGTGTGACAGTCTGGAGATATGTGTCGGGCTGTTCGTCAGATGTTCCAGGTCAATGAATAACGCATCGAGGTACGCGGAAATCTGCTGAAATTTTCAATAATCGAAGTTGATCAGTGAGACAAAGTCGTTGAATGGGTGAAATGATCTCTCTCACATAGGGTGTCCTGAATGTTTGACCATGTTGCGGGCGGCCTTTCCTTGTCTCCCAGGAAAGTGGTATCCGAGGTAGGTTAGACGATGTACTCCTCTTCGTGGCGAGGATCACTTGGGAATCGGGACTGGGGCAGTGCATGCTCCGAGTTCGAGTTCTGAAACACCTTGACACCTGTCGAAGTCGTTTTCTGAATAGCATCGGGTTCTCAAGACAACGAAAGCGGATAGAATGGCGACGTCTGATTTCGAACAAGTCAAGTTTCGAGAATCCCGACGGAGTCCTTGAACTTGCAGGCACATATCGATGATAAGGATTACTCTCATGGCTTATCGGCCGTATATTGTGTGCCGCTATGAAGATACGTAAGTGTGTTTCCTCTCATCTGCGTTGCTACGTTGACAGCAGCTATTTATCCGGGCTACAACCGTACGAGCTGTTGGCGATATGAAGACTGTGCGTAAAATCACAACTTATGAAAGCGAGGGAGGCAGAGCGACAATGATAAGGTGTGATGTAAAATGTCGCCATTCAAGTTTATGGCACGTTTGAGAAGCACATAACACCGAGAAAGGCAAGTCTCTATTGTGGCTGTGTCGATAAACCGCTCCATTCATCAAATGACAAATTCTGGAAATTTGTGTCTTGGTTTCCGACGACGAGCAACTGTCGCAGCTCATCTGCGTTCTGCTTGCTCCAGCGCAGCCCATCCATCTTCACATTCCTTTGTTCACGACTTTTTCTAAAACCATATCGCAACCGCATTTGACCCCTGGTAACGAATTCCCTCTCCTGCTGGCTACTCAGTGGCTGACACTTGTCGTAGTAAATTATCCATCCTCGTCCGCACCGTCGTTCTCGCCGGCATCTACATAGACCATTATCTTTTCTCACGCGTGCGTTCTTTTTTTCAAAGGGCGGGCGTGAATTCTTTGTCTCACCAACGCTGGTTTAGAATCGAACTTTGACGTCAGGCTCGCCCTCATCCAGGCCATCACCGTATCCGTTTACTTGCTTCATGCCTTTCTTCATCTCCTTCTGAGCTCCCGATCCAGGTCAGCCATCCCATCCTTGTTTAACTTCTATCTGTCATAACCTACTCCAGCCTAGTCAGATCGAACCATCGCATCTTAACATGACGACGACGACGACGATTTGCGTAACGGACACGTCCGTTATCCCATTCCCAACCGTTGACTCCACCTATACGCAATCTTCTAACACCGCAGCAGGCCCACTCCCCCATATACCATGCAGAAGCGCACGTTCGAGCCCTCCGCTCTCCCTCTCGGATATATCAATATCAGACTCAAATACGTCAAAGTCCTCCGACATCGTTGATTACGCGTTGCAGAGTCGTTCTGCGACTTACGTGCGCTATGACTCAGGGTCGAGTTCATCCTCCTCAACCCCTTCGGACGAAATACGTCCCACCATCATCCCCCGTTCAAAGCGTGTCGCTTCTCAGCACTCTACTACCATCAGCTCCAGGGATATATTTACCCCGCTCACACCGGCTTCCACACCTGTCAAACCAAGAGCCGATGGGCGCTCGTTTGCGGATCTAGAGAGCCTAAAACAGACTCCTCTACGTGACACATCCGACGAGGAAGACACGCTTCGGCCGTTTCCCGTGCTTAGACAGGCCCCGTTCTGCAAATTTGGACAATTAAGGTTGGAGGGATCAACCGGGAAGCACGTTCGTCACACTTCCGATTCCGGTGTTACCACCTCTCGGGCACCGGCTGCGAGCACACCAAACGCCAAACCACTACCCCAGACCATCCGTAAGAAGTCGGGTCAACCTGTCAAGTCGTCTCTTAAGAGTACTCGGCGGCCTGAGCTACACGTTGTCACAGATGGTTCGTTTGCCAAGAGCGAGCCTGTTACACCTACCCATACAAAGGCCGTTCACTTCGACTCCAAGCTCGAGCATGTGAAACTTTTCCTGGCAGAACAAAAACCACTTGCGGTGTCGAGGGATGGCAGTCCAACCAGCGATACAAGCGGAGACGAGTTCCCATCGTTCATCTATGGTGATGGTAACCGTGAAAACCAACAAGTCAAGATGCTAGTTCCCAACATGCCGTTATCTCCCAGAAAGGGTGAAAACGTCGCATTGCAGGAGCTGGTACTTTCTCAGGATCAGCGTACGATCACCGGGAACGTTCGTGTTCGCAATGTCGCGTACGAAAAATGGTTGGCTGTTCGTTTCACATTGGACTGGTGGCAAACGACGAGCGAGGTCACAGCGCGGTATGACAAATCGATCGAGGACGGTGCCTTTGATGTATTCACATTCACCATCCGCTTACACGACATCTGGTCGCGTATTGAAGAGAAGACGATATTTTTCGCGTTGCGGTACACAGTGGTGGGGCAGGAGTACTGGGACAACAATGCTGGAAAGAATTATCACATCAAGTTTGTCCTCGCGCCCCCCTCGGAGCCTTCGAGTGCGGTCGACAGCGAAACGAGCCTCAGAAACTTAGATCTGAAGTTAGAGGACCTTGCGAAGGCCAGATCTGCTCCCATTCCTATCACTCCTTATCGACTCGGTCGGTCGTTTAGCGCTGACCACCAGTATTCTTCGTTTGGGAAGTCGTTGTCCACCCGATATGATTTCGCTTCGGCACACAAGACGCAATGGGCAAGGAATGCTTCGCATCAGCCTAACCGCCATACGCGCACGCACACACATCCATCTGGTGTTCCTGCGACTGCCGGCCCGACCGTTGCGCCATGGTCCAATGCGCCGCAGGCCCATGAGACCGAGCAAGTTACATCTCCCCCGCGTTCACGACCACAATCTCCTCTTTCTCTCGGGTCACCACGAGAAGCGATGGACGGTTCACCCACTCCATCGGCTCGCTCCGAGACAAAGCCAGTTCTGCTTGATAGTCCTAGCCCGTCCCGCTTACCAGATGGTCGAGAGCGTAATCATTCTCGGGGTTACATTCACAAAGTCATGGAGGGATCTCCCAGCTTGCGGAAGACACCGACTGGGTCGCCTCTCAAGTTTGATGTCACGAGCAAACATACTGCTGCCCAGTTACCGAGGACACGGTCATACCCATTTACTGCTGAAAAGCCGGGGCCTATGGTAAATTCGCCTCAGCAATCGACGCCAAGGCCACCACTGTTGATACAGATTGCGCCAGTCGGTGATGGGGGGAGTGAGGAGCCGACGCCTTACGAAGCCTCGCAGTCGAGTTCCTCGAGCGCTTCTTCTTGCACGCCGTTATTTTCACCTAGCTCTGACTGCCCACGAAGTGACACGGATTACAAACAGTTCCTTGACCAGTTCGTTTTCTTTCCTTGTTTCTGTCGTTTGTTTATGTTGATCTGCCTGCTTAGATTCTGTTTTTACACTGGTTCGGACTCCTTGCTTCAAGAATCATCGGAAGCCCTCCCTCGTTCGCATTCGGCCTCGAGCATTGAGCGTTTCTTGCTATCCCAGTCGCCTCCACAGAGCTTCTCATCCCACATTCGCGACCTGCCTGCTCGGTTTTCCTTTGACTCGGGTGGTTCGACTACCTCGACGGCCGTGCGTGTCTAATGACCATTTTATTCCTATCCTTGGCAGAGGCTTGCCACAACACCATTAGGTGTCATGAGTATGCCCGCGCCTTGGAGGACATTGCGATATATCGCCAAGTCTCACAGACTTCACAGCATCATAGATCCTCTTTGATCATCGTTCAAGCTACGTTATAACATGACGTATGCTCGTCATTTGTGCATATCCTCTTGGGGACACACGTCTCCTTTTCATCCTATTTTTCCTCACCGCATATCTGGATAGGGTACATGGTGCATCTCTTTTGATCCTTCGATTTTCTCTTTCTCCTCGTCATGTAAATGTACACGTGGTCTCATTTTTCCACTCTAATTTTCACGACTCATGGGTCTATCCATCATGGTTTCCCTGGTACATGTTACTCCTCGATCGGTCTTGTATCTATCGCCATACACATCACACTAGACTGGGTTTTCATTACTGCACTACACGTTCTCACTTTGGGGGTTTATACGTGCGTGGAAATACGCTACACATGAATCAAACGAATACTTTTTGAGCACGAGATGATGAGATACAACAAGATCAATATCGACCTCTACGAGGGCCCCCTCGTCGATCGTAGTACCCACCTCCACCCCTCCGTCCGCCGCCGCCACCACCACCACCACCGCTACCACCACCGCTTCCCCACTCCTCGCCCCGTCCACCGCTGCCCCCACCAGTCCACATATCCTCCTGGGGCGGCAACGGACCGCCCTGTCTCGGTGCGACGGGCGGCAGCGACGACGTATTCCCCATGTGTTCAGTAGCACCCAGCCCAGGGATGAAATCGTCCGAGTTCATCATATCGTCCGCCCCAAACGGCGTCGCCCGGTACCCAATCGCGTCTGACAACCCCCCAGGCAGGACCGCCCCCGGCCCCGCCGTTACCGCGTTCATGCCTGGAGCATCCTCGTCCCGACCCCACCACCGCGGTCCGGCACCGTCGCCGTTCACACCACCACCACCACCGCCACTACCCCCGATGCCAAACCCACTTCCAAAACCCCCACCACCACCGCTCGGCCCGCTCCCATAGCTGAACCCAGGTACCATCGCGTCCTCCTCATCCTCCTGCCCACTCACGTCCGTCATCTCAGGCGGCTTCTCTCCGCCCCCTGCAAACACAGAGCTCGCGTCACCCGGCCGTTCGCGCGACCAGAAACGCGTCGTGTGGTCGTTGGACGCGCTGACGAGGATGTGGCCGAGCGGGTGGAAGGTGAGAGCCCAGACGTTGGAGTCGTGTGCTTGGGAGAGCGTCGCGCGCGGGAGGAGGGCGGGTTGGAGGGGGGTCGGTTCGGGGCCGGCGAGGTCCCAGTGGAGGACGGCGCCTTCGGAGCCGCCGGAGACGAGGATCGGGTGGACGGGATGCCAGGTGACGGCTGTGGTAAAGGGAGTGTCAGCGTGAGTGTACGGGTGAGGGGGGAGTGGACGTACAGCAGACTTCTTTCTTGTGTCCTTTGAGGACGCGAAATTCTTTCATGGCGCGGATGTCAAAGACACGCACGGTTTGGTCACGCGAGGCGCTGGCAACGAGGTTGCCGTTCGGGGACCAAGCAAGGGCTTGGATCGTGTTTTTATGTTGGTGGCTAGTGGCGCGTAGTGAGGGGGAATTTTTTTAATCAAAACATGGAATTAAAGGAATCACTTACAGGGTTGAGAGAACCGTGCCAGTACGAGGATCCCAAAACTTGATCAGGTTGTCTTTGCTCCCAGAGGCGAGCAGACCCTTGGTCGGATGCCATTCGACACATTTGACATCCCAGCCGTGACCTTGGGTTTGGGTCAGAACGTGCTCCAAACGCCATCAGGACTTGCGTACCAGTCAAAACGCGCTCCTCTCTACTCTCCTCGAAATCCCATATTCGAATAGTCGCATCATCGCTCGCAGTTGCAAACCGGCCGTCGTTCGGACTGAAGGTCAAGCCACGAATAGCCTCTCGATGTCCTGACCATGCGTTCAAGTTGTTCATGTTCGGTTGAAAGTACTTGATAATGCCGCTCTGATCTGCAGACGCGAGGTAGGCACCCGAATGGGTAAACTGGAAGGCACGGATGGCGGAATCGTGGGCCTGCAGGATAGTCTCAAAGTTGAACGTCAAGCCGTTCCAGAGCGTGAACTCGCCGCTCGTTGAGCCGGTCAGGACGCGCCTTCCTTCGGGCGTCCACTAGAAAAACAAGGGTGATCGATTAGGTGTGTGCGGATACGACGTGAATGGCAACTTGGAACGTACCGTCACGACATTGACTGGGCAACGAATTTTGTTGGTCGAGGTGTGTATGAACTTGGTGCACAGCGACGTCGATGCATTACCTGGGTAGGCGATGGCAGGGAGAAGCTGATCAATATTATCATTCGTTCAGCATCTACACGATGGTATCGGTTGGAAACAATCCCTACGTCAACTATGTAGGGTGGTGCAGGTCTCATATAAGGTACATATGTTGGATTATGGCGGTGTTTCCGCAACTGAGAAGATCACAAGGGGTGAGTCGAGCGAGATCGCGGTTTGTGCAATGGGTGAGTGCGTACCAGTGCCCATCTCCCCATTCCACCGTTGAAATCGACCGTCCGACGGGGTCTAGTTTTCTTGACGGCTTTCCCGTCCGCTAGTTGTCGCGCTGCAGCGAGTTCCTGTTCGAGGACTTTTGCATCATCTACTGGCGGTGGTTGTGGGCCTGTCAGATAGCGTTTCGGTGTCCATTCAAATGTCGGATGCGACGGTCGGTGAAGCGAGTTTGATGGAAGAAGTACCGGGACTCGAGCGCTGGCCATGTTTTGATACAACTCGGAGTGCTGCAAGAAATCCTACTGGAATTATTTACGTGAGTTTGTTATGTGGCGGTGGCGGTGCTGAATGAGCTTGCTCTATTCTCTGCCAGAAAGGGTGCACTGACCACAAAGCACCGCAAGTTGGCAGGGAGATCGAGTCAGAAAGGCCACGGAAAAATAAGTGGGAGGGCAGACTTAAGGAGGGCACCTCTCAGAAAATTCCCCCATCTCTCTTTCCTCTCAACCACCACCATCTCTGCCATCCTCACTCACAAATCCCGATTTTCTCGACAGAGACAATAGTTTTAATCTGATGGCACGCACAAAGGTATGCATAGACTGTTTCCGATGTCGTTCCCTATTTTTTGCAAGTGAGAACGGTGGGGTGTTTCTGTCGTCGATGCCTCTGTTGTGATGAGGGGAGGGTGTGGCCCCGTCAGGGGTGTGACGCGAGGTCACACGGTGTCCACAAACACGGAAAGATGGCAGCACGGAGGCTCGAAACGACGCTCCCGTCCTTCCGCGTCTTCACAATCTTCCGTGGATGTCCTCATTCCCTCCGTTCGAACTTCCAATGTCCCGATATATGTTTTCGGAGACTTACCTTTTTTGGAAATTATAGCAAACCGCTCGTAAGACGACTGGTGGTAAGGCACCACGCAAGCAACTCGCCACCAAGCAGACCCGCAAGAGTGTTGCGGTAAGTGAACGTGGTATACTCTCCTGCGTCGTCTACTTACTTGACCTCATCAGGGCGCTGCCACCGGAGGCGTCAAGAAGCCCCACAGGTTCCGCCCAGGCACTGTCGCACTCCGTGAAATCAGGCGGTACCAGAAGTCCACTGAGCTTCTGATCCGCAAGCTGCCTTTCCAGAGGCTCGTCCGCGAAATTGCTCAGGACTTCAAGGTTTGTCTGTCCCTAATTGTGTCGTCGTTGTGCTCCCTAACCTCGTCGTCATCGTCCAGACAGACCTTCGTTTCCAGTCCTCGGCCGTGTTGGCCCTTCAGGAGGCTAGCGAGGGTGAGCACACTCTTCATTCTATGCTCGGACCATGACTGACTCTGCGCGCAGCCTACCTCGTCTCTCTCTTCGAGGACACCAACTTGGCCGCTATCCATGCCAAGAGGGTCACCATGTAAGCTCCATACCCCTTACTTACCCTCCCACACTCACACACCTTTGCAGTCAACCCAAGGATCTGGCCCTCGCTCGTCGCCTCCGCGGTGAACGTACCTAAATGAAGACAATTCTCACGAAGGGTTATTCAAACGACGAGGATTCTTATATGCCTGTAGTTGTTCTATATTGTTATGGTATTCGTTATGAACCCCTATCATGTGGTTCTCTAGTCGTTTCATCTGCTTCTCATGGGCGCAGAAGAGCATGATGTATGCTCACGTTATGTAGTTGTATGAAAACACTTTGGTCAGGCGTGCCTCTCTGTCTCCACGGCATTGACACAAGTGTAGTTTGGGAGTCTGGTATCTGTACATGCAATGACAATTATAGCCTAATGCGCCATTGTCCTTCGTACCTACCACAGCATTGCAAGTGAAGGACAGCGACTGAAAACAAAAATGTGGTATGACAACACTGACAACATGTAACGTGAATAAAGTGACGAATAAACTGTGGTATGACGCGAACCGAATCCATATATCAGAAACCCAATCGAGAAATTATCTCCTCCCTCTTCATTCCTCTTCCTCTTCATCCGAAGCCGTGTGCACGGTCGCCGATCGCGGAGAGGGATGGCGGCTGTTAGCGGGCCGGCTCCGACTACGGTGGCGCGGCGGGTTCTCCAGCCGACGCTGCTGCTCGCGCAACTCTTCCGCCGTCAACGGGTAACTCGGCAAACATTTCAACTCGAACGTGCAAGGCAACACGTCCCCACAATGCTCCTGCACGAACTTACCGTTCATGACAAGCCCTCCAAACCTCGACGCAGAGCCCAGCCAGTCCAGCCGCTTCAGACCCTCCCCGAGACGTCCCCCCGGTGCGTTCAGATCTGTAGACCGGTTGAATCGGTAGCTCTCCCATATCTGCCGTTTCCTTGGCTGTGGCA
Source organism: Lanmaoa pseudosensibilis (assembly GCA_038092875.1). Classification (NCBI taxonomy): domain Eukaryota; kingdom Fungi; phylum Basidiomycota; class Agaricomycetes; order Boletales; family Boletaceae; genus Lanmaoa; species Lanmaoa pseudosensibilis. The sequence continues at coordinate 3,700 of JBBPRF010000443.1, read as the reverse complement.
AGTTCTCGTATTCCTTTTTCGCCACGTCCCCATACATGTATGTGGATATGGCATCCAACACCTCTCCACACGTGACGCCCAGTTTGGGGTTCTGTGCGCGTGCGTGGATCATCCACGGGAATGCATGGGATATGATGCGGACGTGTGACAGGCGCGGGTGTGTCGCGGGTGCGTTGCGTCCCTTTACCCAGGATCGCTGAGATTCGGTCGTCCGATAGCAGTTGCTGGTGTGGAAGAGCATGTTCCACCGGAGATAATCATCTTGCGTGTCCGGCGGCGGCGCGAGAAGCGGGTTAAGTTTAATGGCAGCTCCGACGACCTTTACCAAGAATGGCTCCAGGACGGGTCCATCTGTCCGATGGCCGGGTTGCATTAGCAAAAATAGACGATTCATATTTGGGGATGGTTAGGACGTACAGTGTGGTCCTTCGGCAAAGGGATCCATGCGATCGGCATTGTTTGTCCATCGGAACGCGGCTTGCGCTGTGTCTCCTGGATGTGCTGGTATTTTGATGGGCGGCGGCTGTTGAGTCGGGTGCTGCCACGGCGTATATCCACCATACGCCGGATGTGGCGACATTCCTGGAGGCATGGGCCATGCTGCCGCTGCAGGCGTCAAGAGACCCATCTGAGGGGGAGCCATCTGAGGCCACATAGTACCGGGGAGAGGTTGGTTGAAAGCATTGTACGCAGTTCCTGGGTGTTGAATTGTCGGGTGTTGAACTGGCCACACAGGCGGGGGCATCGCGTTCGGAGGTGGGATCGGTGGTGGTGGTGCCCAGGGTGTGCCTTGCAACGACGTCGGATAGCCTGTAAAGTCGGCGGAAACCTGAATACCAGGAGGCCCTGGTTGCCCACCAAATGCTGCATGTGGCATTCCGGGAGAGACAGGGAGGGCAGATGGTGCGGGGTAGTATGAGCCCGGGGGCTCGGAACGTGGTTGAGTAGCAGGTGTGTTGTGCATGCTAGGCATCGGTGGGATGAATGGGGTCGTGTTGTATGGCGTGGAGGGATAATATGGGTAGTTCATAGGAGTTCGTGGTTGTTGAGCCCAGGATGGGGGTTCCCGATTATCGGGGGTGGGAATGAGAGGAGGCTGAACTACGCTCTCGGGGGATGGCAAGGGAGGGATGAAGGGGGTGCTTGCCCCTGAAGGATTGTCGTACAACATGTTTGACTCGAATACAATGATATATATGTGTGCTTCAGATCAATACACTGCAAAACCTAGGTGGCGCAAGGTGATCAAACTGATTGGGAGAAAATCATAGGCTCGGAAAGTACACACGGCAGGACAGAGAGTGTGCGACAAGATTGATTATAGAGCAGATTGTGACTCGTACAACGGAATGATGATGTGACACAGGCGATCGGTGGAGAAGTGGCCCAGGGGTTCTGAAAAAGGGTCCGGATCACATTTTGATGAGCAGCGACGAGCAGACAGGAAAGAGCGTACTCGTAATCTCAGTTCTCAGCAGTTTCATGCAGCTTGTGGCAGTTCGTTTCACCTTCACTCTGCACGAGCTACAACTCCGCCGCCAGCTATCAGTCTCCCTGGTGAGACAGGACAGGCGTGAAACGATATACCTGATAAGCAGATCTACAGGCAGTGGTCGAGTCACAAATGATCGGACAGAAAATTTGAGCAGGCGGTGGGAGATGGGAGAAGGATATAGATGGGCCTTGTCACGAGGCTCGCCGTGAGGCGCTGACATTCCTTCCACCCTCTCTCGATTGGGCGTAATTGGTGGCTGTGTTTCTTGTACCCATCACAGCCACTGAGCCAGGAGCTATACGAAACTTGCTGTGGATCCGCGGCCCCAACAAGTAAACATAAACATCCAGGATTGTACGAAACCACACCAGCATTTGGAAGCAAAAATTATCTGAACCGGTAGGTTATAATTTCAGATGCTTTTAGAGCGTACAAACATCATACAGGACAAACCCATTTATAGAGCTTCTGCTGGAATTCAACATTGTTTTGGTACCGTGTCTCAACCTTCGGCTTGCACCCGCGCCGCAGTCGCTCATCATGAGCGGTTCCAGATGACAGTTTACTTTTTTAACCCCTTTCAACATTACGTCGGGCGCCGGTGCTGGCTCGCCTCAAATTGGGCAGAGCAAACATGGATACGGAGGAAATTCGCCCACGACAAGCTCCATGAGTGCCACCCGCCATATAGGGAAGGCTATGAAATGTCATGAGGCATCCCAGGTTTTTGATTAGTGGTGTGCACTGCAACAAGGCCATGTTGCTGCTGAGAGAGACACTGTAAAGCATCTCACAATGGTCGAATGACTTCTGTGCTCCGGGTAATGTCATTCGTCAAGCTCGGAACGATGACAGCATCGACCATGTGAGTGGCTCCATGGATGCAATCTCCTGGTTGTGAAATGACATTTAAAATATACCAATCTGCTTGTCAGTGCAACGTGCGCGTGTATCCCAATGAAATTTGTCTCATCTCGGCAGACCAACCTTGTCAGACTTGTTCGCAAAGAAATATGGTACTCTTTGAAAGTACGTGACTTGTATTGTTGTGGCTTTCATCGCCTACTGTGATCCCGTCACGTTTTTGTGTAGCATTGGGTCTTTACCATTAGCCATGGCCTTGGCTATTGCACGTTGCCGGGTGTGTGTACTCAACCTTCTCAACCCGCACTCTTCCCGAAAGACCTTCTGTTCGAGATCCCAGCTATGACGTCATGTCCAGTCACTGCCTGCCAATACCAAGTGACAAGCAGACGGTGACCCTTTTTGCCCCGGACCGCTCGTATTTTACATCACAACTGCATCTCTCGTCTGTCCGTCGTGCACTGGGGCGAAGTGTACCGCATCACGCCTCAGAAGACTTTCTTAAACGGTGACACGATCGACGCCACACGGTTCGCTATCCTCTTGGATGATATTCGACGCAACTGAGGCGTGATATCGGATGATGCACGCGATCGCCTCTCAATATTCTGGTGACCTGTTTTCATCATCGGTCGGGACTATGGTGACCCGAGGGAGCCACATAGTGAGACGTCATTTTTCGCGTACGGCCTTCTTGATTGATACTTGGCGTAGGTTCCAGTGATGAACGAGCTTGCGCCGGATGTTGCGTTAACGGGTTTGTAGCATTATTGGATCTGCGTAGTTACTCAGCTGATGAGGTGCATTGCGTTATCGGGGCAGCCACGGCTTTGATTTTGGTTTGAAACAGCTCGCTCGTTTGACCCACAACGCTGGTTACCACTTCATGTAATTCACCTCTGACCGGATTTCATTTGCCGAAATTGAGATGCTGCGACCCACGATTGATTTACCAACAACTGCGTCCACGGACCACGGGCACGGCATTACTTAGATCGAACTTCAACTTGAAAGCCCCATTAATCTTTGATTCATCCCCAATTGCCTTGAAGACTCCAGCCCAAACATTTGTGGTGTAGACAGCTCCACAAAACATGAAAACCGTATGCATGAACCCTCAACTTTCAGAGACTCTGTAAAAATGTACGTTAACGCATCCCCCAGTGATAATTGTTGTGAGAGATCCGGCCGTCCATCATAGAGGACGGGAGGGCGTCTCCTTCGTTGAATTGGTAAAAGAGGAAACGTCAATCCCCACTTGGGTCCCAGTGTCTATTCGGCACAGCTCCCACAGCATGGCCTCATAGCCCCTCATTTCTCACCACCACTTGCAGGCATGGA
>JBBPRF010000442.1:0-23853 GCA_038092875.1 Lanmaoa pseudosensibilis | reverse complement strand
GTTGAAGTCGCATACGAAGAGCCCATTCTGTGATAAGAATCCCTTGCGGTTTCAAAAGCCAGAGCGTAGATGACTGGGGGGGGTGATGGGTATGTGGCTGCCATCAATGGCACCAATCGTATCACAGAAGTACAGGAAAAACTTTGGATTGTGCCGAATCTTCGACAAAACTTCCCCGGATGGGAAGCTGATGTATTTCGTATAGAACGGTGGGCTGGAAAAGATGGTGACCATTTTCTTAAAGTATCTACCGTATGCGGACTAGTATCAGTGAAACAATAGCACTATGTTAACTGAGTACCCACCGTGTGATCGTGTCACTCGAATGTTGAAAGCGCTTACCAACATGCTGAACTGTCAGACCTGTGACTGACATGTATAAGGCGATTGCGACTTGTTCTTCCAAAGTGACATGCTTTGAATCGTGGTGACCCATCTCACGTAGCTCTTCAAGAAGCGTGAGGAAAGCGTCCTTGTACATTCCAAGCTCACAGTGAATACGATCTGGATGGCCATTGAGGAGCTCCTTCACCCACTGGTGCCCAGATAAAACCGAGGTGTGGTATGGAATGTGAGTTTTGCGTGGTTTGGGTGAAAAGGCAATTTCGATCAACGAGAGGAGTAGGAAGTGAATGAGTTTAAGGATATCCTGTATAATGGCCTTACAAGCTTCATCTGGGTTGAGATCAGGCATGCTGCATGCAATGGTGTACTACGGCTATCGATGCAATGAGGTCCTGTTGTTCAATCTCCATATTCACGGCCAGCTACGAAGCTGAACAGGATTGTTGCAGTACAAACATGGACACTCTCGGCTACTTTTCAAGTAGTCGATACCGTTCTGGCTCTTATTATGTGCCCAGAGTGCTTATTGAAGATATACCATCTGTTATGATTCATCTGGACTACCTTTTCTTTCCTTAACTTTCCTAGCTATACGCTGTATTCATACAAGCTGCTCATTCAACTCCCACCTTGTATGCTTTTCTTCTTTACTTCGTCTCACGTGACCTTTTCCAGTTGGCTATTGCTGTTTCCATCATGTGACTCCGCAGTCCACAGTCATGACAACATCGACTGCACATTCTACTTCTGTTCTTTTTATTTGTAATACTAATGATGTGTCACTTTCTCATTGGTTTCCCTTATCATATGACGCGTCACCCCTTTTCCACTTACCATTTATAGTTACTCTTTCTTATGGTCCGTGCGCGGATCCCTTACGTATAAATACCTGCACTCTTGCAGCAGAGATCCTTAGCTTAGACCTTCCTTGTCTTACCTTAGTATCTCCACAATTGACAAGGTTCTTGTTTCTTCATCCCTCGTCTCTCGTTGCCTGTCGCCCACTACACGTTCGCCCTTGCAACTGTAGAACCTGTTACACTCGACCCGGGTAGAGTCGGATGTAGCCCTTGAAGGCATAGGGAGGTCCTAAGGGTCGAAGGTTCGAGTATATTCCACGGACGCGTAAGCGATCACGTGGCATGGGGGAATCCACTGGCACGTGATGTGTCCAAGTGGCGAAGTGAGTCGTCCAGTGATCGGGCATGAAGTGACGACGTAGGCATGGAGTATGGATGCGCTAAGGCAATACCGACCGTCCTCAGGTTCAAGGGATCTACGGTCATAAAGACGAATGTGTAGCGAAGGCGGGAGACAAGGGACAAGGGAACGAAGGTACAAGGACCTTGTCGATTGCAGAGATTTGTAGATAAGACAAGGGAGGTCTAAGCTAAGGTTCTCTGCTGCGAAAGCGCAGGTATTTATACGTAAGGGATCCGTGCACAGACCATGAGAAAAGAGAACTAAGTATGGTAAGTGGAAAAGGGTAACGTGTCGTACGATAGCTGTAGCCAATGAGAAGGCGATGCGTTATTAGAATTACAAATAGAAGGCTGGAAATGAAATGCGCAGTCAATGGCATCATGACTGCGGACTGCGGAGTCACGTGATAGAAACGGCAGTAGCTGACTGGATGAAGTCACGTGAAGCGAGATGAAGGAAAAGCGTACGAGGCAGGAGTCGAACGAGCGACTCATATGAATACAGCGTATAGCTAATGAAGATTAGGAAGAAAAAGGTAGTCCAGGACGAATCATAACAGTCGGAGATGATTTTGTTGTAGAAACCAAAGCGGAGGTAAACCTTGTGGAAAAAGAGGGATGCTACTCCCTCGGTGGTAATGGATTTTTTTGTGGGGCAAAGAATCACCCCCTTAGTGAGCCCATGGTCTACCACGACCAGGAGGGAATCAAAGGACAAAGATTCAGGAAGATCTGTGATAAGATCACATGAGATCTGCTGGAAGGGGTGAGAGGTGGAGGATTTAATCAGAGTGAGCAGAGGTATGGTGGGATGCATGTTTGACTTGTTTTGCTGGCACGTAGCACAGCCTTCAATGTAATAATGCACATGGCTGGCAAGGCCAGGCCACCAGAATTCGGCAGAGACTAGTTGTTGGGTTTTAAGGAAGCCAGGGTGACCAGTGGTCTCATGATTATGGCATCGGTGGAGGATGGACTGGCATAAGTCCCCGGAATCTGGAACGTATATGTGGCCCTTGTACATGAGAATGGAACCTTCCATTTGCCAGTTGGAAAGACGGGAGTGGAAGGCAGCGGGGATATCCTCGTTGATCGACTGTAGGCGGTGGAGGATGAGGGGATCGCCAGCAGAGGCTGCTGCGACCTTGTCAGCGAGGGCAGTGTCAATGGCACAGACGAAGATGGAAGGGGGAAGAAGGGTTACAGCCTGATTGTCAGGGTCCGATCGGGGGAAGTGATCACAGCAGCAGAAGAGGGTATCAGGGCCCGTGAGGTGAGATCCGGGAACGTGGATCATTTTGAGATCGAAGTCCGCCAGGTCAAGAAGCCAGCAGGCTTGACAGCAGTTGAGGGCTTGTGGGGAGCGGAAGTATGTCAGGTTCTTGTGATCTGTGAAGACTTGGACAGGGAACTGAGATCTGTGGAGATAATGTCTCCATGACTTCAGGACACGGATGACTGTGAGGAGTTTGTGATCATAGATGTTGTAATTTTGCTCTGCAGGAGATAGGGATTGCGATAGGTATGAACAGGGGTGCCAGTCTCTGTTGGAGTCAGCTTGCAAGAGAATTCCTCTAGTGGTATTCTGTGAGGCGTCGGTGGCAATAGTGAAGGGGGTGGCAAGATCCAGCATGTGTAATACCGGTTCAGAGAGGAAGAGGCGTTTCAGGATAGAGAATGCTTCTTGACACGTGGGAATCCAGTACCAGGGAAGTGACTTCTTAGTGAGGTCAATCAAGGGACAGGCGATATTTGAATAGTTCGGAATAAACCAACAATAGAAATTGGTGAAGCCAAGAAAGGAACGGACTTCTTTGACCGTTGTGGGTACTGGCCAGGAGGAGATACCCTTGAGTTTGACAGGGTCCATGGCGAGCTCACTGGGTTTGACAATGAGTCTGAGGTAATCGACCTTGGTGGTAGCGAATTTGCATTTCTCCAGTTTGAGATGGAGATCAAGTTCTGTCATGCATTGGAGGACACATTTAGTATGTTCCTCGTGAGTTTTCTCATCAGGGGAGAAGATGAGAAGGTTGTCCATGTAAATGACGAGCCATCCTTCTGCGATCATATTGCAGAAGAAGTCGTTCATGAAACATTGAAAGGTGGTGGGGGAGTTACAGTACAAAGGCCAAAGAACATTACCGTGGGTTCGAAAAGTCCTTTGTGGGTAACAAATGCCACTTTTCACTGATGACCGTCTTTGATGTGGACATTGTTGTATCCCCAGCAGACATCGAATTTGGTGAAGACCTTGGCATCTTTCAACTTATTGATAAGGTCAGAGATGAGGGGTAGAGGGTAGGTGTCGTGAATGGTATGTTCATTGATGTATCAGTAGTCTTGGCAGGGACATAGTCCTCCATCCTTCTTTTTGACAAAAAAGAAGGGCAAGGCTTGAGGGGAGTTTGAGGGGTGGATTTTTCTGGCAGCAAGGTTTTCATCTAGGAAAGCCTTTGTGGCAATGCGTTCTTCAGGAGTCAAGGGGTAGAGTTTCCCTATCTTCGGGGTGAAACCTTTTTTAAGGTTTATCTTATGGTCGTAGGGTCTGAAGGGAGAAACGTGGTCAATCACTTCTTTTAAGAAGACCGAGGCAAATTTGGCGTATGCCGGGGGAAGCATGGTCTTGGGTTTGTCTTTCCCTGTGGAGATAGCAAGTTCTGTGGCTTGGGTAAGTCTTGCGACTTGGGCGGATCCAAGCAGGGCATAGCAAGATCCGAACTGAATGATCCAGTACAGGGTACGATTGTCCATGGCTCAAGAGAGGAATTGGTTTTCTTCTTTCCATCCATTGTAGGAGAAGAGTTTCTCTTGCTCAGTGATGAAGACATTGACATGGTGGGGAGGTGTGGGAGGGGGTACCCAGTAATGGGTGTTGTGTCGTTTGACATTAGTGACATGGAAAAAATAGAGTTCCTTTGATTGATCGGAGGACTCTGCGATGGAAATGGTTCGTTTGGTCCAGTTGATCTGAGGGTTTATGGTAGAGAGCCAGGGAGTTCCGAGGATTATGTTATCTTGGAGGGACATGAGGTGGAAGAGAACACAGTGGGCGATGCCTTCTATATTAATGAAAAGGGTTATGCCATGTCAGATATTGCTGCTTTTGTTGTAGGAGCTATCCACGTTCTGGGCTCGGAGGGGTTCCTTGAGTTTCTTGATGGGAAAAGAGTTCTTCTTAGTGAAGTCCCAATCCATACAGTTGATGCTGGCCCCACTGTTGATGAGGGCATGAGTGTCGACAGCTTTGAGCATGTGCGAGAGTACGATGACTTGAACAGCGATTTCTATCGCTTTGGTTACAAGAGAAGATACGGTTACACCACTACGGGGAGAAGGGGAGTCTGGCGTCAAAGCAGATCCCCGATTTAAAAATCTGAAAGAAAAGAGACACAATGGATGTTTTCTTCATTGTCATCATCCTCAACTTTTTTTAGCTTTGGAAGCGTCTCTTCTTCAACCTTATTGACATGTTTGTTCCTCGGCTTTTCAGGGAAGGTGGAGCATTTGAGGAATGTGTGTCCCAGTTTATGGCAGTGGAAGCAGAGGCCTTCCTTGTGGCAATGTTGTCGTTCCACATCGGTTAGCTTGCTTACTTGTATAATGTCTATGTCCATGGCGTTAGGGTCTTTGGTGGGAGTGGAGGAGTTTCTAGAGGAGAACGAGGAATATCTGCCCAAAGGTTTCTTGTTAACCTGGATGATTTCATGAGTATGATCCCATTGGGCTTGGAAGTGTACTGCTTTGTTGTACCAGGCGTCGACAGTGGTAGGGACAGTGTCCATTCCCATGATCTTGGTCATGAGTATAGGGGGAATGCCAGAGGCGAAATATCAGATAAGGACATTTTCGTCCTTGATCTGGGTGAGGGCGACTTTGTTTTTGAACTCTGAAATGTAGTTCATCAAGGTGGTGGCATGGGGTTAGTTCTTTTTAGGAACAACGCAGGTGGTAAAGAGCCAGGCAACAGCATTGCCAATGGTGTCATGGTGTTCAAATGCCTTTTTGAAGGCCATTTTGAAATTGGGGAAGGTCCCAAGATTGAGTGGTGATTGAGTCAAGGCGGTTTGGCGGAAAGTTCCAGCCCATGTGCGTGCGGATTCCTCAATCATATGAGAGAGGGTGAAAGCGACCTTCTTGGTGTCAGTGTTGTATACATCAACATTAACCAAAAGGTAAGTTTCAACAGTGTTGAGCCATTCAACAGCTCGATCATAGGATCCATTGAAGGCCTTAGGTGCTCCAAGGCGAAGTTCAATGGGTTTCGAGGACATGGTAGATCTCAGTGGAGGTGGTTGTGGAGGGGGAAGCTGAAAGAGAGGAGAATGTTGTATGAGAGTGGGAGATGGGGGAGTGGGCTTGCGAGGGATAGAGAGCGAGTGAGAGAGCTGGTGGGATAACTGGGTGTCTTCAAGCGTTTCTTCCTGTGAGGGTAGGGTGAGATCCAAGGTGAAAAGATCAAAGTGAGAGTCGTCCTCCTCAGTGGTATCCTCGAAGGTGGAGTCAGGCGGGAGAGCGGGGCGATGAGGTCACCAACAGGGATTGGGGGGAAGTCAGTGGGAAATGGTGGCAGCTTACATAGGAGTAGCCATTCAAAGAGAGCTTAGACCTTTTGTTATGCTTGATCTGGATAGGATCGGACGTAGCCCTTGAAGGCATAGGGAGGTCCTAAGTGTCGAAGGGTCAAGAGTATTCCACAGACATGTAAGTGATCACATGGTGCGGGGAATCCACTGATGCATTTAAGCAGTCAAGTGGCAAAGTAAGTCATCCAGCGATCAAGTGTAAAGTAATGACTAGGCATGGAGTACAGTTGTGCTAAGGCAATACCAACCGTCCTCAGGTTCAAGGGTTCTGTTACGATTCGTCCTGGACTACCTTTTTCTTCCTAATCTTCATTAGCTATACGCTGTATTCATATGAGTCACTCGTTCGACTCCCACCTCGTACGCTTTTCCTTCATCTCACTTCACGTGACTTCATCCAGTCAGCTACTGCCGTTTCTATCATGTGACTCTGCAGTCCGCAGTCATGATGCCATTGACTGCGCATTTCATTTCCAGCCTTCTATTTGTAATTCTAATAATGCATCACCTTCTCATTGGCTACAGCTATCGTACGACACGTTACCCTTTTCCACTTACCATACTTAGTTCTCTTTTCTCATGGTCTGTGCGCGGATCCCTTATGTATAAATACCTGCGCTTTCGCAGCAGAGAACCTTAGCTTAGATCTCCCTTGTCTTATCTACAAATCTCTGCAATCGACAAGGTCCTTGTACCTTCGTTCCCTTGTCCCTTGTCTCCCGCCTTCACTACGCGTTCGTCTTTACGACTGTAGATCCCTTGAACCCGAGGACAGTCGGTATTGCCTTAGCGCATCCATACTCTGTGCCTACGTCATCACTTCGTGCCCGATCACTGGATGACTCACTTCGCCACTTGGACACATCACGTGCCAGTGGATTCCCCCGTGCCACGTGATCGCTTACGTGTCCGTGGAATATACTCGAACCTTCGACCCTTAGGACCTCCCTACGCCTTCAAGGGCTACGTCCGACTCTACCCAGGTCGAGCGTAACAGCAATGGTATTGATGTTTTGAAATGGCTGTATCTTTGCAGTATGTAAGCAAAATCACATGACCCTGGGGACAAAGGTGTAGCTAAGGATTTGTACTTTATTTGTTCCTACCAAAGCAAAGTGAAATTCCCACAAGTGATTGCAGGGTGCTTTGCGTCCTGGTTTGGGGTTAGGCATTGCAATGGTTTTGCACCTCACTGTATGTTTCCAGATATTCTTGGAAGTGTCTTGTTCAGGCATAGCCCTTGCACTTCCTAAAACAGAATGTTGGGTTTCGAGACTAGCATTCCAGAGCTCCATAGCTTGTGCTATACTGATGCTGCTAAGAGCTGCTTGAAGGAGATTCAAGGCTTCCTGATGTGCTGAGGATCTGGGCATACTGCAGAGGAATAGCTGGAAGCATGGAAACCAGCTGGATAACAGGACTTGGTATATTTGAGCAATGTTTTGATTTTTAAGTGGTGATTGAATTTATCACACCAATCAGCAGTCTTAGTTTAGGAATATGCCACTGTGCTGTTGTCACATGCGTCACAAGTGGCGGCCTTAATATGTTGCTGTGTGGTCAGGTGACAGGCATAACATGCTGTGCCTGGGGTACTTTGCATTTTTGGCAGTATGCTGTGCTGGGGTTGGATTTGTCAGATGTCACTCCATGTTTGGAAATATGCTGTGCTGCGGAAGCGTCCGAATGTTCAAGCGGAGATGGAATTTACGCAGTTGACGTGCAACTTTCGATACATAACTTTAGTATACTTATGTAGCACTTCCCGAGGCTCCGATGGCTTCACAGGCTAGCGGGGCTTGCCGACAGAATTAGTCACGTGATGGGGTGTCCGAGCACCGACACCCGAATCCCGACGTGCACTTGACCAAGCAGGCAGATGTTGCGCGGGGCTGTCAGTCGCCTTCTTTCCGGGTCAAGATCTTATCAAAGGAGCGCATCTTCTCCGCATCAATCATCAGCACTCGCGTATCCCTCTTTTCACCGCTGCACGACTCGGAGAACCATGGCTTCAACGCTTGCAGCTGAGAGGTATTTGGCAGACAAGACGCCTCCAATTTGCAGAGTCGAAGTTGCCAAGTCTTTCTCACAACTCACGTCCGTGGTTCTCTTTCGTTCACGCCAACACTCTTACAGAAAAATAGCGAAGAGGAAAAGTTGTATGCGCACTATATCGGTGAGGCGTCGTGGGCCGGGGCTCGCATCATTCAAGGCCAATGGACGCCACAAGCGACCAGCCTCTACGATCTCTTGATTCTCACTCTCAGCACCAACGGTAAACTCACCGATCTCGGGGCTCTACAAAGCAAGTCTGGTGTTAGCCAGCAAGCCTTTGAGGACCTCCTTCAGTACACCACGCAGGTTCGTCCAAGCTCATCTTCGTATTTGATTTCCATTTTCATCCAGCTGTATCATAGGTATTGCATAATCTCGTGAACTACAGGAGCTTCGGTTTCACCAAGATCATTCCTCGTATTGCTGAGGACGACTTTGCCAAGGTTGTCGCAGCCTCCTCCAACGCGTCTAATGCGGTTCCACTCTTCGATCAAGTTAGTGATCCCAACTCTCTTTTACTCTGAGCTGCGCGTAAACTTGACCCAGCTCAAAGAACATATATATTCGGCAACGCCTGAGAGTTCCTTGTCCATTGGAAAGCGATCAGAGGGTCACGTGTCCAACTATTATCTTGGTGAAGTGATTAAGGATGAGGAAGTCGCTGCCGTGCAACAGGCTGCCGAAAGGCTTGGGATTGATATCTTGAACACCCGGTAAAGGTCGTTTTGCCCTGAATGGCACACCGCGGGACTTACCTCGCAAAGCGTTCGCAAAAATGGTCCAGGGAACTTTACGCTCCTTGTCGCTTCGGCTCAGAAGCAGCCTTCGACGTCCCATGAGCTGACCACGCAAGCTATCAATGCGAAGCTGACCGTCGAATACGGAGACTTTTCGGAATCGCTCACCAAGATCGTTGCAGCCCTGCAGGAGGTGGGGTCCCTTTCTTTGTTATCGTGTCCGCAACTTAGATCAGATACAAACAGGCCAAGAAATACACGGCAAATGATAATCAAACTGCGATGTTGGATGGTTACATCAAGTCGTAAGGTTTTTTTTCTGGTGACAATTCTCAATGGGTATCGAGCTTTTCCATAGCTTTGAGACGGGTTCCATCGAGGAACACCAAAAAGGCTCAACTGCATGGGTCAAGGATATCGGACCTGTAGTGGAGAGTTACCTTGGATTCATCGAGACCTATGTAGATCCGTATGGTGGTCGTGCTGAATGGGAAGGTTAGTGTGCGATGTTGCTCACTTTATAGCGAATACTCAAGTCCTACTAGGTTTTACTGCCATTGTCGACAAAGCTCTTAGTGCTAAATACGATAGACTCGTCAACGATGCACCTGAGCTTATCAAAGTCCTTCCTTGGGGGCCTTTATTCGAAGTAGATCAGTTCAAGAAACCAGACTTTACCGCTCTCGAGATTCTTCATTTCGCTACCGGTGGTAAGGGACATAGTGAGAGCGAAAACAATTTGCTTACGTCTATTGATTTCTAGGTATTCCAGTTGGGATCAATGTGAGTGGCTCAACATTGAACAACCCACCTCTAAATGACATTTCAGATACCAAACTACTATACCATCCGAGAATCAAGTGGATTCAAGAATGTCTCTCTCTCCGTAAGCTCTCCTGTTGTTTATGTGCAATTGGTCTGGTTCAAGCTTGTTTTTCGCGTAGAATATCCTTGCAGCAAAAGCTCCCAGTGAGTCAGAACTTCCCATGATCTGCATGGTTTTTGGTCGGACGCTATGATTAATAGTCTGAACTATTGGTCGAACTAGACGAGGAAGTGACGTTCATTCATGAAAGTGACCTCGAGCTATACAACAAGTGGGATTCCCGCGCGTTCGAGCTCCAAGTTGCCAATCACGAGTTACTTGGTCACGGATCTGGCAAGTTATTCACGGAGAATGCGGATGGGACGTTCAACTTTGATCCCGAGGTACTGTCGATGACTATCCCGTCTCGTTCATTATGTTGGCTCACCTGGGTTTGTTGGAGTAGACCATTAATCCACTCACCGAGAAGAAAGTGTAAGGCCCCGTTCGTTATTCCGTTTGTTTGTACCTTACACAGTTTCACGATTGATACAGCGCTACGTGGTACAAGCCTGGCCAGACCCCTGGTTCTGTCCTAGGGGAAATTTCCTCGTCAATGGAAGAATGCCGCGCGGAAGCTGTGGCGATGTATCGTGAGTTCTACACCACCTATTGCGCACTCGGCTAACTTAGCCCTCCATCTGGCATAGTTGCAAACAACGACAAAATCCTGAGTATCATGGGTGTGAGTGGGTAGCTTCCCGCAGTGGATTTAAAGTTGATGCTTTTTTCATCCCAATATAGTACGAAGATCAGCAAGATCGCGAGGAGATCGTCTACATATCATTCCTCCTGATGGCTCGCAGTGGTATTCGTGCACTGGAGTTCTATGACCCATCAACAGGCAAGCACGGACAGGCCCACATGCAAGCTAGGTATGTGAACTGGAATTAGTCACCTGTAGTGGACCTTCTGATCCATCATTTCGTGCAAGATTGGGTATCACCAAGTTCATGGAGCAGGGAGGCCTGGTAAAACTCCAAACAGTCCATGATGCGAAAGGCAACCTTGAGAATGCTTATGTTAAAGTGTGTCTCCGCTGGCCACGTTTTCTACATCTTCCTGACTGTTCGCACAAGGTTGATCGCCAAAATGTCCTTCAAAATGGTCGTAAAGTCATGGGAGAGCTTCTCCGTCAACTGCAAATACGCAAGAGCGTTGCTGATGGACCTGGCGCAAGGGAGTTCTACACGGACCTGACGACGCCACCTAACGAATGGGTGACTGACCTGAGAGATCTCATACTGAGGAAGAAGCAGGTAGATCGTCTTCCTTTTCGTATGCGTGCCCCGACAGTGATATACTTGGTGAACGACAGCCCCGCAAGATCATGCTCCAGCCGAACACGGTCGTCGTGAATGGGAAAGTCGAATTGAAGGAATACCCTCTGACCCCAGCGGGTTTGATCGAGAGCTTGATCGACAGGAAACTTTGAGGCAAATACCAAGCGTCATCGGCCATCCTGATTTTAAATATAGTCGGTTGTTTCCACTGCATCGTGTATAATCACCACCACTCTCTGTGACATTTTAGCCATTACTGACAGGTTTCAATGGGAATCGACTGACCGTGTTGATCCCGAAGAGCCTGGGCTCACAAAGCGAAGGATGACTTAGCCTCGGTCTCACAGCATCAGAAATAGACCCTGTGTGAGTAGGGCCGATGGACTGTATAAAAGACGGCGAGAGCTCGTGCCTCTTCTGCAGGTCTTAGCCCACGATGACACCCGTACCATCCGCCACACAATGGGGATCCCCAATAGCATCCAAACGAGCCTTCCTGATACACGGGAACACCTGCTCATCTCATACGTGGGAGACCGTGGCCCAAAGCCTGGCCAAAGCTGGTTGGACCATGTTCCTCTGCGCATTCCGCTGTGTGGTCTCATCGGTTCTTCGTTCCCCCAGGTTTCCTTGTGACAGCACCGAACATGCTGGGACATGGTAATCGACCGACCGATGACTTCCACCTGCACACGTTCGCTCAAGACCTGTACTCGACCTATTTCGCAAACGGGATCACGTACGACGTGATCATTGGGCATTCCCTCGGGGGAACTGTCACCCTCGCGCTCCTCCCGCTGCTGTCTGCCCCACAAAACCAGAACAACACAGAGACGAAGACGGCGGTGATTCTCGTCGACCCTGGGATCGAGCTCAGCGATCAGGTGTTGGATGAGTTCGACACGCGGTATGGGAGCGAGATACGGCACATGCGCAGTGTTGAAGCGCACATGGTGGACCATCCGACGTGGACACGCCAAGACGCGGTATCGAGAGTGGTGGGGCTACACATGGTTCAAAGCGGGCTGCCGAAACGGATATTCGAGGTGAGGCGCGATCATCTTGCAAAGAGCCTGCCAACAAGATCGGGCAGGGTTCTTGGTCATGATCTCCGCTTACCCTGTTTCTTTTTTCTTGTTCTCGTGGATGGCGTGCCGACCGCCGTAGCACATCAAACCGTTTGCGTACAAACATTTGTTCGCTGCGATCCCGCCGCAGGTCGAGATGACGGTCCTGATCGCGGATCCGGAGCTGAGCACAATCTGTCCACCAGAACTGGTGCCCGCACATCCGCAGATTCGGCGTGTGATTACAGTCAAGGGGAGTAGTCATTGGATACAGCACGAGGATCCCGACGTGATTGTGAAGACGGCAGTGGATGAAATAGAGAGACTCCGAGACGCAGCAAAGTTGTAGTGTGGTAGTAGTTCCGTGTGTTAGCTGTCGAGAGGGGTCGATTTACCGTTTTTGTGAGACATCATTTTCGTTTTCGTGCTCAGCGTACTCGACGATGCTCAGCGCGGTTGCGGCACGCAAAGCAGCGAAGGCAGCAGCGGAGGCATCCGTTGCGCCTTCTTCCAAACCGCCACCGCCACCGCCCCCATCCCAGTCACCCTCACCATCGCCAAAACCAACGATCACCTCAAAACCGGCCAACAGAGTGACCTCGAAGCGAAAACCCCGTGTCCCGGCCAACGCTGGGCCATTGAAAAATAAAAAGGCCAAAGTTGTTCATACGCCTGTAAAAACTGACCGAAATGCACGCTACTTTGATCCAGGCGACCTGTCCAACGTACGGAATAGGACCATAGTCAACGAGTCCACTTCCAGGATCGAAGTCAGTTCAGAGTCAGACACCTCTTCGTCTGGAGAGGAGATGGAGACAGAGATGGATATCCCGCCGCCTGTCGGTCTCTCTTCCATCTCCGTCAAGACGGCTAAACGCGCCTGGTCACCAAGTCGACCCATGCTGGGTTCGTCGGACGAAGAAGAGCCTGGCCCGTCTGGCCTGGTTGATCCCACTAGTTATCTGGCCCCGCCAACATCGAGAAAACCTGACCCTGTGCCTCTGTCCACATTTCGCCCAGTCCCCAACCGCAACATCTTTCTAGTACCAGAAAACGAAGATGGGACCAGCGGGAGGGCACGCATCCTGGTCCTTCAACCCAACGAGACGCTCGCGCTTGTAGGAACGTATTCGTTTTGCGTTTTACAGGGCAGCCTCTCCCTCCTAGGTGCCACATTATCGCCATCTAACACCAATCACACCGTCTTCGCTCCTCGCTCTTCACCAATACCCATCCTGTCATGGGCTACATTGGATCGGCAGGGTTCTTGTACGTTTCCGATCCCACCAGCCATCCAACAACAAGCAAAGACCACTGCAATCTTGATCGAGTATGCTGATACTGGTGTCGAAGGCCTCGGACGTATATGCAGAGTGTTTGAGAGTGCCTTCAAGCCACCTCGAGAGTCAGATACCGTCCCGGGTGTCGACCTCCCAAGAATACACATCGTACGTGTCTAATAGCCCCTGAACTGCGTTGTCCGACCAATGCATTTCTGGAAAGATCAACCATAATACCAAGAATATCCATCCGTTTGTGCTTCCATCCTCTTGGAAGGCTGCGCTTGTATCGATCGACGAGCATCCAGACTCGGAGATGAGTACTGCGCCAGTATGTTTGGTGAAAGGACCAAAGAAGAGCGGGAAGAGTACATTGGCACGAACGTTGGTGAATCGCTTGCTGAGTCGGTCAGTATCCGTGAGCGTATGTTGTGTATGGTTTCTCATCGTTTCCATCCATCAAGATATCGTCGAGTCGCGTTCCTCGAATGCGACTTGGGTCAATCCGAGTTTACGCCAGGGGGTTTGGTGGCGCTCAACCTAGTGGAAAACTATGCCTTCGGTGAGTCGATCCGTCCCCAGTTGCATAGTTGGTTGGGGATGGTAAACAGCTTGATTTTACAGGACCTCCATTCACGCATCCAAGTTTGCCCTACCGTGCACACTACATCGGATCCACCTCGCCGCGCGCCAGCCCTTCACACTATCTACGCTCGATCCAATCCCTGTTGGAAGCATACAGGCTTGATTTGCAGTTTCCTGTATCGATTGACGGGCCCTCGCCTGGGGACGAGCGCATACATAATACCATCCCGCTCGTGGTGAATACGATGGGGTGGACTAAAGGTCTTGGGGGAGACCTGAACGCGCGGATCGAAGAGTTTGTCGAGCCTTCGCATACATTCGAAATCGATGGTGCCGAAGAGAGGGGATGGCCGGCACCAATTCAGTCGCAGCATGTTCCACAAGTTTCAACCGTCTTGCCATTTATGCAAACAAGCATTCGGCGATGTGTCAATGTTGAGGCCGTCCAGACAGATATGACAAACACATACTACACCGCGACGGACCACCGTCATCTCAACATCTTGTCGTACTTCCACGCGGTGTTTCCTGAACTGCAGACATCCTCATCATTAGGTCTGGTACCCAAACAATTAACTGCCACCAGCTGGGATACGTCGCTCCCACTCTGTGCGCGATATCCTTACGAAGTGGACTACACGCAGGCGTTCGATCGTGTCTACTTGACCGGGCCAGGGTATGAAGATGTGGTGCCGTCGGAGCTGACACGGGTACTCAACGGAGCTATCGTTGGTCTTGTATCGGGTGATCCCGCCAACACTTTCTCTCAACCCGTAGAATCGACGTCTCAAGAGACGTCTTCATTGTCGTACACGCCTGCTGAACCGCCTCCAGATCCTGCCTTTTCGATGTGCCACGGCCTCGCGCTGATTCGAGGGATACCGCTCTCACTCAACCCGCGCTCGCCGCACATGCATATTCTCACTCCCATACCAACGGGGATTTTGGCCCAAACGCGTGTGCTCGTGAAAGGCGAAATGGAACTACCGATATGGGGCATGCTCGACTTTCGGGAGGACGATGAGGGAAAGGTGGCCGGCATCGAAAAGGGTCATGTACCGTATCTGCAGTGGGGCAAGGGGGAGGGTGTCGGGGGTGAGAAACGGCGGGTGAGGCGGAATCTAATGCGGAAAGGCCAGATGTAGCACGTTACGGTAGCGGGACATCATGAAATAAGCCTTGAACTGGACCTGTGGACGATCATGATAGTGGTGAGCTCGCAGATCCTACTTCAATCTCTGTCACAGGGCTCAACCTTCTAGTTCGGACTTTCCTTCTTCAGGCATGTAGATGTTACTTCTGAAACTTGCGATGGTTCACCCCAAGTCTAAACGGCTCGATCGGGTGATGCACTTGTTATCTCCCGGAAATCACTGTTAAGTGTCATCAACGGCGGCTACGTCAGGACGTTGTAACGGTATCCCATCATCTTAACTGGCATATTGATTCCAAGGTCTCCCCCGCATTGTCTCTGGCGGACTTTTCTCCTAGGGAACACAAACTGACGTAGCTCATGCTACGACATTTAGGCCCACGGGGTGTCCCTCACCACCCAGACGGGGCCGATTGTGAATTGATTCGGTCAGGAATGCATTCGGGCCAGCCGCCATAGTAGTCGACTGGTCAGCCGCTCCTGAGCGATGTCAGCCTCCGATCCCAATGGTATAAAATCCCTCACGCGTAGACATGGAAGGTCAGCTTTTTCGTCATTCTCTCTCTGGCCATCCTCGCTTCCAATGCCCAGATCAACGATAGAAATTGCCAACGCCATCATGACCCCCAAGGACGAGCATATGTCACGCTCCGTACGTCGTTTCCGTGCTGCCTTGGATGGCACATTGTTACTGGAGCTAACTTGGGACATTAGACGATGGCGAGAGCCAAACCTTTCGTGGTGAGCAACGTTGCCACGAAGCGGTACGCTCCAACGACAAGGTCAACACCGGTGCAGAAGTGGCCACCGATCTCGCGGCCGACGCCGGCCCAGGAACGATTGTCAGCCGCTCGT
Organism: Lanmaoa pseudosensibilis; assembly: GCA_038092875.1. Lineage (NCBI taxonomy): Eukaryota > Fungi > Basidiomycota > Agaricomycetes > Boletales > Boletaceae > Lanmaoa > Lanmaoa pseudosensibilis. Next base: position 7,840 of record JBBPRF010000442.1, on the reverse strand, counting down.
GGGGCGCAGACGAAGCAGGCGTCTCGACCTGGTTCTTTAGCGGTTGTCGCTCCGAAGGCGGAGCTGCGCCGTCCCCCGCCCAAGCCAATGCCAGCGCCGAGCAAGATGTCCAAGGTGCAGGGGTCGCTGCCTGCGGACCGGTCTTCCCCAGCGAAGACGTTTGTCCCAAAGCCGTTGAGGATCGTGCAGAGGTTGAAGGAAGGCAAGCTCGTGGGAGGGTACCCGACGTCAGTGAGATCGACGCAGGTCACGACTGCGAACGAACTCCCACCCCGACCCAGTTGCGTTCCGCGTACCCGCACGTATCTGTCTTCTGTCGGCATTACGGCGACTTCTCAGGGGAAGCAAGATGTTACGGTCAAGGTTTCCACGACTGCTCTGCGCCACCCAGGAATCGCTCGCCAGAAGCCGTCCGTCAATTTCAGCACGGCGAAGACTGCGGGGCGCATCAAGGCTGCAGAAACCTTCGTCAAGAGACCTGTTGCGGCTGGTGGCTGCCGAACCGGAACGCAGAGTGGTAATCGGGGCCTGACAGCGCCAGGGCCGATCGTCTGTCCTTATGCTGCTCAGCCGATATTCGACGCCGCGTGGTCGCCACCGGCATCTCCGGATCTGTCTTCATTCCCGTCGCAGAGCTGGACTATCGTCGTCGATGTGGATGTCAAGCAGATGAACAAATCGGCCGGTATCAAAGGCGATGGGACCCTCTCCAGCATTCGTGACGGGCCGAAATCTGGTGTCGCAGGAACGCCCAAGGATTCACGTGGATGTTCCGAGTCCGAGTCCGAGTCCGAGTCTGTTTCCTCTTCCCCTACCTTGTTCTCGTCCCCTGCAGTCGTTGAAACCCCGGCAAGCACGACAGAGCCCATGGTCGGATCGGATGGTGCGGTGAAGATCAGCACCCCCACGAAAGAGTCATCCGCCGAGGTTTCGCACATGGTCGGTGCTGCGACAATCATATCGCCCTCGAGGAATGGTGCCACCTCCTCGATCGCCACACTCGCGAAGGTGATGGACAGAAGCCAGGTGTCGTCGCCTCCCAAGATTGCGGACACTGACAACAGAACCGGAATGACGGTCCGTTGTGCTGTCGAAATCGCCCGGTCCTTCTTTTCGCCTTCGCGACGTGCGTCGCAATCTGGTGCCGAGACCGCTGCCTCCCAGGCGATGGGTGCCGATGTGTCGCGGATTCGAAAGTTGTTCATTCCTCCGCTTGACAAGGATGCGAAGGTGTCGAAGAATCCGACGACGCAGATGGAGATTGAGATGCTCAGAGCGCGGAGAAAGGTGGCGGGTGGTGGCGTGGTCGATTCCCATCTGGATCGCCTTCGGTCGCTCACTGCGATGGCGATCGTCACGAAGCTCGGGACGTCTAGTTCAGACAGTCCCGGTCAAGTTTGAAGCCTCGAGTCGCGTAGGGTGAGGGTGGTAGGTTGTGTGCTGGTGTGGTGAGGTGAGGTTTGGGCTGCACTTTCTTCTTCTTCTTTTCTTTTCTTTTCTTTTCCCCCTTCTTCCACTTTCTTTCGTGGATTTCTTTCTTCTTCCGTGGCTTCCGTTTGTTGCTTCGATCTCCCTCGACCGTCAAGTCCTGAACTCAACCGACACTCACGAGGTGACTGTCCTGTGCCTTTCGACATTACCACCGGGTCCACAACTACTTCGGAAGCGAGTCTAGTCAACCACTCAGTCCGGGTACCACGGAGTTCCTGACACGACCCCTCTATGATCTCCATCGACTACCGTTCGACGACATCCACGACTGCCAACCTTCCCCAAGTTGGTCAAGCTAGTTGTACTCAACTGGCACCCCTCTCACCGACGATTGTCTCGCCTCCTGTTGACCTCATGGTATGATCCACCCACCCATCAGTGCTATAGCTCACTCTTCGACTTTTTCAAGTGCATACTCAGCTTCAATGGCCGTACCTATGTTCCCATTGACAAGTCTTACGACGCCGATCCCAGACCAAGTTGGTTTCCGACCGTGATAAAAATTCGCATCCCTTCGACTTGAACGATACGATCCCTAAAGACTCCTGCTATGTTCCCTGACGACATCCCTCGATCCTATCGAGTTTCCGAGTGCCACCTCTCCAACTTTCCAAATACCGACCGTTTCTTCGACCTTCGACGACGTCAATACCATCCCACGCAAGACTCGCGCATACCTCTGAGATTTCCTCCGAAAAGCCAAGCATCCATTGTCTCTCCGCTCTGACGACCTCGTCGCGCTTTGCAGAACCCTTTACAGACGCCGCAGTACCTTCCAGATCTAGCAGAAACTGCCCACAGCGTGAACATCCGCTACGCCACCACTTTCACCCCCCTCCCTTCACGACGACGCCTTCTCCCCTTCCTCTCCCTCGACAGCCTGCACATCCCTTCTCTCCAGCACGCCCACTTAGGGCGCGGAGAAAGGTCGCAGGCGGTGGTGGCAACGTGGTGTTCTTACTCGGGCCTGGTTTGACAGATCTGGTGTCTATCCATCTTCTGCGGCTACAAATGAACTGTACATTGGCAACGAGGTTCGGTACGGACGATGCGACAACGATGATGGAGACTCAGGACGCGTCTTGCCATGAGTCCGAACGGTGATGGTTGAGACCCATTGAACAAGGTCGACGGTATTTCACAGTTGGAGACTCGCACGTGGTGGGCGAGGTCGATGACAAGGGAACAAGGCGGGTCCGTTCGAGGTCGGACACGAGCGAATCTTCGATCCCAGACTTGGTCGGGTTGGACGACGTCGAGGTACGGACTCTGAAGCTGAGTTAGATGCGTTGAACCGACAGTAACTTTCGTCGCACGAGACTTGGGGTGGTTGCTGGGCAACGTTCATGGCGATGTCGAGGTGCGGTGGTCGAATTTGGACAGGGCTCAGTGTCCATCGTGGGCTATATGGTTGGGACTCGTGGTAAGTGGTTTGGACGAGACTCGGGTCTCGGTTCAGTTCGAAGTCGAGTTCAGAAGAGGTCTCGGGCGATCCTTCCCTTGATCCCTTGACCTCCTTGCGGCGTCGGAATCAAGCACTTGGAAGGTCATCTGGTCCTTTCTCCTTGTTCACTTTCGCGACCAGTTTGACTCACATTTTCTTCCCTCCTCCCTCTTTTTCGATGCGTCAGTGGTTCCCGACTTTGCAGCATTTTCTTCTTGGATTCGGTAGTTGCATTTCCCTCGGTTCGATTGGTTTCTTGGTGCCTGCAGCCTTTCTGGGCGCACCTTCTTTCCCCTTCGACTCTTGCCTGTATATAGCACTGTACATGTATCGAGTATCGTGTATACATAACCCAGGCTACCCAGCCCACCTCCTCACGTTGGCAGGGCCGTTACAATGTTGCCCCTCGCCTTGAATATCGGTTTCGTCAAATCGTTTTAAACCATGCAACCGACGATCCTCGACACCGCATCTGGATGGTCCGTCATGTACGCTTTTACTTATAAGGGAACCACGGTGTTGCCAACAAGATCTTTCAAGTCTTGCATGCAGTGGCAGGCAGTTCAGTGTTGCAAAATGACACGGTCATTATAATACACACGATAACTATCGTAATATCCTGCAGGAAATTTCCAGTACTGTAGTTTTTCTGTAGATTTAGACTATCTCTTAGATTATCCTGTTACAAGTTTTTACCAATCTGATTTACGAGTTACGACTGTGTTGGAATAGATCTTTATGTTTGGCCCACCAGAAAACAACTGTGGTCGAGCGATTGGGGTGCGACCGCTGGCATGCAGCCTTTCGTTTATGTGCCGTGCAGCCCCATTTTAAATCACTGTATGGTGCACTCAGGGACTCCATTCAATATGTAAGGCACCCACTCGACGGGCACCGTGTCGTTGTTCTTCCCAGGAGTAAGTTGCTCCAACACAGCGTGGGAAATTTCTTCAATAATGAGAAACCTCGCCCGGAAAAAAACTGGAGCGCTTAAAGCATACCTATTTCTTGCTTGTTACAACTCGAGCACGTATCACGCACGATGGCAAGTGTTGACGCGTTCGTCACTGGATTCCTGATGAAGACCAACTGAAGAATGACGTGAGAAACTGGTGTCGAAGAACATGAAAGGACACTGACTTCGCCACATTTGGCTCCTAAGGCGTAAAACTTGTCTGGAACAGCGACAGCGAGGTGAGAAGAGCTGTAAGTAATATCACAAGCACCAACGCCGGGTGCGAGGTGTTTTGTCTGAGTGGTCAGCTGTTAGTATTGAAGCATAATGGGTGGTGAAGAAGTCGACGCACTGTTGCGTCGATCAGGTCGCGTGGGTCAACAAGCAACGACGCTGCTACCGGTACTGAGAGAAAGATGACGCTCAGCGCGATGAAAAAGATGGATTTGTGCATTGTGAGAGGAAGAGCAAGAGAGATTGAGTGCAATCCGAAACGCTGGAGGTGGAGCGGGAGGCTAGAAACCTCGACCCTCCATGATCCATCTTTTATACCCAAAACCTGGCCTAATCTATGGGGGGATAACGTATCGATGAACCGGAAGAGATTGTATGCACCCGTAAAGCGTCGCAGTCGCCCTCAGACATCAAATTTACACTTGGATTAGGGGGATAGACCGGAAATGCCTCAGTGATGAGATCGCCATACGACGCCACATGTTTGCGTGGGGGTGGCGAACGAATCTGACAGCCGAAGCGCTGACAGCCCGCTTACCCACTAGAAGGGTATTGGGCGCGGCGCAAAAAATGATCTGGAGTTCTGAGTTGGACGAAGAGCGGAAGACTATGGGTATGCCCTGCGTGGTAACCTACTTGGGCCACTCGAACACATCCTACCAGATTTCCCGCCGTGGCGCAGTAAACGATGTAGCAGCCACTAACGGTAAGAGCACTACTGGGATGCGGGAACTCGTGGGTCAATAATAACAATCCGAACCAGAGACGATGACTGACCATCGAGTTGGCCCCTCTCCGCAGATTGACCAAGTCTACATCGGACAAGAATGGGTGCTGCATCATTGGAGACATGAGAAACAGGCACGACACGCGTACTAAGAGCTGTCTGGAGGACTGTGCTTCATGGCTTGGGAGGGTCGGCCAACTCCAACACCGTACCCTCGAAATGCCTGTAAAAAACCCACACACCGAGAGCACAGCATGAGATTTTGGTGTGAGTTGATAGTGAGTTGAGACACACCTACACCCAACGCGTGCTGGCCATACCCGTCAGCGCCAGTGCGCCACACACACATGGAGTGTTGCAAAGGCTAGTGAATGTAGTACCCCTTGTTTCAATGGAATAAAATAAAATAACAAGGCCCTCCGAGCACCCTGGACCCGGTTTCAAGCCAGCGCCTCCAACGGAAACATATGCTTATGAGCCGAGAGAGACTGATGATCAAAGCTTACTACAATCAACGGTCCATTGGGCCACCAACGCTGAGCGCTGATCGAGGATCGTCCACAAAGCTTCGGTTAATACGCTCCACTGAAACGCGTCCATCTGAAATGTCCCGTCCAGGAACGTTCTCAGCAATGAAACAGCGTACCTTGCTATCAATCCACATGACTGAGAACACAGAACAGTCGAAAGGGAGTGCGCAAGTGACAACCTCCTAAATTACGGGAACCTCCACACAAACCCAGAGAATCCCACGTTGGCCGAACGGTCCGAAACAACCAACCACGCTGAGCTATTGCAATGAATGTCAGAGACTACCTATACCCTTCCACAGACACGACTGCAATCCATCAACTTCTTATGGCAAGCGTCAAAACCTCTTCATTGCCACGATATAATGCTTTCAGAACCTGTTGCTTACCGGGTCCAGGAATAAATAAATAAATCCACCACGCGGGACTGTCAGACACATTAATGAGCGTCGAGTATTCCCTTCGCTGCCGCAGTCCCAAGGTTGCTCGCGGCTAATACCGCGGGTTGGTGAACGAACACCGTACCCCTAACGTTGGGGATGCGGCCGGCTCGTACTACCTGGGGTATGCTCGATTCATCGCGTATTCGCTAAGGGGCTTTAACTCGTACTTACTAGCTAGCTTGAAGGACGGTTACTTCGTCCTATTTTTATTTTCTTCTTACATGACTGCAAAGATCATCATATGACATCATGTCATGATGCATCCATGACCCGAGGAGACACAAGAACGTCCATGCACAGTCCAGAAAGACGGTTACCAGTGAAGTGTTACAGCTGTCAGCCTTGTAAGAAGACGCTCGCAACTGCAGTAGACCACCAGATGGATTTGACAGGCAACCGCAACCGCTATGAACTGTGGCCGGTGGCACGAGGAGAGCACGGACCCGCCGGGAACATTGAGATAGGCCGAGCCATGCGACGAAGGTTCGCATAATGCTGTTTATTGCTGGTCTACCACTGAAGGCGTGTCTACCGTGATACTTGGCGCTTTCTAAGCGTTGACCATGGCGAACGCGAGCATCATCATCCGATCAATGGGCATTTGAAACCGAGTTGAGCTGTGGGGGGCGTGTTTACCTTTGTAGGATGTGTTGCATTGGTTGGACGGTTACCCACGGGTTGTGGCTGCTAGGTTTTGGTGTCAAACTCGATAGGCTATCGCCCACATCTCACCTCAGATGACTATGCCAACTGGTTGATTGTCAGGCGACATCAAAAGACCATGCGATACACTGAGCTGGTTCCACCTCCTTATCACTGGCCCAGCTCTGGTCAGCCACCTTGCGCTCAGCTTTTGCACCATCATATAAGCCATGTTCGAATTTCGGGTGTCGGATTTGGAGATCTGCCTTCAGTGAAGATACCACGGCTACATGTTGGCTACTACGACCAATGTCTGTCCCACTGCCGGGCCCACCTCACTGTAAGCTGACATCATCGGACTGAACTGCCAGGTTCCATTTACTGATCATCACCAGGCCCGTGTCTCAGCGTTCAGGTCATACGGACTGTCACATGTTGTGTTCGCTGCACGGCGGTCCTGAATCGAGGGTGTTATAAGTAGTCAGCCACCCTGGATTTCCTTTTAGCCCGAGAACGAGTATTCTTTGCTGGCGAGTCAGGGGTCCTAGAGGTGCTGGACGGAGAAGGTGTTGAACTGTCTCGACTCATTATTTCTCTGCGAGGATGCACAGACATGGTATCAGCTCACCAAGATGTCTGGGTCCCCGTCACCCACTCCGGTCATTGTCTCTCCAAAAAAGCGTCGAGGCAATCAGCATGGTGAACAGACCAATCTCGATGTCTGGTCCCACAGTGATGACGCAATCATAGGTAGTACTGTTCTTGAATTTATGGTTTGACAGTCTAATTGTTTATCCTGCCGTGCTAGCAATCTCACTTGAACGTTGGAAGTCACCAGTGTATACCCATTATGACGTTGGCCTCGTTCGTCATACACACCCAGATGGCCGGCCAAACTATTTGGAGTTTATTTTCAAGTGTACTATGAGCTACACAGATTTCCTTCCGGGGCTCTGGCATAAGCTTACATAAGGCCTCGCACGCCTTCTAGCGATCCAGTCTGGAAGTCTGCGATGCCTTTACCCCAAATCTAAACGGCTCAAATGACTGATGTACATCTTGTGATCTCGAAATCACTCATAAGTAAGTTAAGAAAGGTAACAGGCGATAGAAATTCGCATCCCTTCGACCTGAACGATACGATCCCTCAAAGACTGTTGTTATGTCCCCTTATGATATCCCTCGATCCCATCGAGTTTCCGAGTACCACCTTTTCTCCAACTTTCTAAATACCGACCGTTTCTTAGACCTTCGACGACGTTGACACCATTCCATGCAAGACTCAGGCATACCTCTGAGATCTCCTCCGAAAAGCCAAGCATCGATTGTCTCTCCGCTCTGACGACCTCATTACCCTTTCCAAATGCCGCAGTA